>OZ005659.1:232330316-232420316 GCA_963930645.1 Salticus scenicus
ACATTATTAGATTAAAAAAAATTATGTCAATAAATTTTCATGATATTGTACATGGATCATGCTGTAGTTATAATAATAATTATTAATATACTTACATTTAATGCTATGTTATAGTTATTATTTTAACATATTTCTTCTACGATGTCAGAAATAGAATCAGGGCTAAACATAAGAGCCTTAAAAAATTAGGTCTTTCAAAGTCTTAGACGAGATTTTGATGCCACAAACTGTGTTATAATGCGAAAGATATTTGTGTGGCAAAAAAGAAATTAAGCTTTTGAAATTAAAAAGTGAAAAACATTTGCAAAAATATAATTATAATGAGTCGAAAAAACATAGTATTACAAGGTCGGAAATGAAAACCTAATGAGATAGGGTTAGGTTTTAGCCCTTTTATAATTGCTTAAAGCCACATCCAAATGTTTATAATTTCTATTAAATTCAAGGCACTTGTATTAACGTTCACTTTCCCAAGATCAAGGCGTTACTACAGAAAAATTACTTTAAGGTGCCGCTTGGCACGCTTGGCGAAAATCACCAGCACCGCGCATTTTTGTATCGTTTAGAAGTTGCAACATTGCACTGGTTACGTTCGCTATCTCTGGTAAATTAGCGCCCTTTTTGAATGAGGCGGGCTTAACTAAATTTCAACTACAAAATGGGGGGTCAAAAGGACCCTAACTTGGGAAAGCGAGGGTTAAAATAAAGATATGAATTACCTTCAAGTGAATTTTTTTAAATACATTTTTAATAGCATGATTCTGACTGATACTTTCTAATATTCTAAAACATCAAGAAAACATGAAACAAGGGGCGAGGTCAAATCTCATGGATTTTACGTACGCGAGAGTTAAGGAGTTTAGTGCTATCATATGAATACTTTCAACAGCCACTGCATTGCGTCTTTGTGACCCTTAAATCTTCTGTCTGTTAGTTTGTCGCACCAGTAATGAAATACCCTGTATACTCGGTATCTCATAAGATCCCATAACTGTACACATTTTAAAAATTCATAAAAATTGAAGGAATTGGTAGGATGGAATGCAGTTTTAGAGAAAGTTATTCTTAAGAAGGAGAATTTTAGTCGTAAAGAAAAAAAATAATAGCTAAACTTTTCGTCGATAGAGGGCACTGTACGCGGTCAATTCATGTATTTCCGTGAAAAAAAAAACTATTACAGGCATATAACTCCTATTCTATGCGTCCGCCATCGCACAAAATTACAGTTTGCATATGAATTACAACACCGCAAACTGCAGCATTATTCGGCGATTCTTACAAGGAAATGTTCTTAAGTTAAACTCATAGAATTCAATGAAAAAAATACAGGTGATAGTAGATATCTCAAAATATGTACGGTGAAAAATTATCTGCTTAATTGCAACGGAAAAGCAATAAAAAATAATAAAAGTCAACATTTTTAACGTCAAATGCAACCCTACTTGGCGAGCAAGCAGAGAAAAGCGCCAAGTTCTTAAATGAACTGCCCATATGTCACACGTACCAGTTCAATTCGAAGTCGCTAACTGATGCTAACTGGAAAGTTCTGGTAACCCCGATTCAATTTATAACATTGTTCTACACCTTCCTAATGAACTTGAAAAGCTAATTTTCAGAGTATGAATTTCCTATACGTTCTTCTAACACCTGTACCAGTTTCATCGAATTCTATGAGTTTAGCTAAATTACGTTTCCTTGTTAGCTGAGATAAAATTTCTTCACTAATAACGATTCACCATGTCAGCATCGCAATTAAAAAATCATGTATGCACAAGTAGGAGGCAAAATAACAAATGAAAAATCAGAATTAAAAAATCGTACAATTGTGCATATTATAGGAATCTGATATTTTTCATATTTCTCGTTACGTATCTGTGCAGCGCCTTCTATGGATGAAAATTTTACCCATTTCTTTCACTGGTTAAAAAAAAAAAAAAAAAAAAAAAATTCCTTTCACATAATAACATTTTTTTTTTTTTTTTTTTTTTTTTTTTTTTGCAATTAATTCTCTATCTCCTTCTAATTTCATGAATTTTAAAATATCTACAGACTTATAGAGCAGCATGTATTAGAATTCTAATTTTTTCTTAAAACATTGTGATTTTTATCCCTTTGAACCAAATTCAACTTGCTCCACTAATGACATATGATTATAAACATATTTATATAATAAAGTACGTTTATTTATTTTTTGAATGCTGCAAACTTTTTACTAGGGGATACCATGCTGACTGACTTCATCAAATTGACATATTTCAAAAAATAAATCATAAGATAACTTTTATGTAGCTGTTGTTTAAAGCTAACGTTTTAAAGCTATATGCAAAAGTAAAGATAACTGGAGTGTAAAACTATGGCAGCTGGATATGGAAATCCGATTGCAGTTTCAGAATTCTTAATCAATAATTGAAAATGACAATAGACATACATGAAATTTTTTTCTCATCTGTTGTTTAATTTTAGAGTAAAATAATAGGTCCAGGCAGATTTATATTCAAATGTCATTTAACGGTCTAATACACAAAACAATGCTAGCTGACAGATTCCTAGGAAATAAAGCGGTGACATACTGCTTTAAAGTGGCGTAAAATCCCACGAAAAATCACGAAGTACACAGATTTATTTTTCGCCCACTCTCTCTCTTTTTTCCCCCTTGCAGTTGTAGTTTATATGTACCAAAACTTTTATTCGAATTTACACACGGATAACTTGAAGATAAAATTTTGGCAGACTGTTTAAAATTGCTGTGGCTGAAACATTCTTAGCCACTGCCCGCTGCTCTTAATTTTCAACTATAAATCAATACGGGAAAACAATGAGGTACATACATAAAATTTTCATGAAAATCTATTATTTATCGCAGAAATACATGAAAAAAGGATAGCAGACTGTTTCCTAGGGATGACAGACCACATAAAATTGACGTAAAGTTTCAATTAAAAACGTTATAATATTCAGGATTTTTTTAGTAGTTGTAGTTTATATTTAAAATAGAAATGTGTGTGTATGTGTATGCAAAACGACGGACTGGTTACTAGTAGATAAAATGATGGCAGACTGCTGCAATGGCTGCAGTGCAGCTTAGGAATTCTTAGTAACCGCTTGCCGCTCTTTCAGTTATAAATCAACATGTTATTCAGTTGTTGTATGTGTTCAGTCAACATGTTGTTCAGTTATAAATCAATATAATAAGGTACCCTCAGGAAAGTTTCGTGAATTTCTATTATTTATTGTATTTATTGTATTAATTCATAAAAAAAGGGTGATAGACTGTTTTATAGTGGAAAAAGTACTACAGGTCTGCATCAATTTTGCGTAAAATTATTTAAAATTTATGCAAGTTTATACGGTTTCTCAATACTTAAGAAACGCTCTTCCAATTTTTTTTCCTGTATTATACCGACAAAATAGATTTAAAAAAAAAAAAATCATGTAACTCATCATTATTTTATATTAGTTTAGAGTTAAATTTTAGGAGGGTTAAGTAGTCGCTAAGAATGTTGCATCTACTACGCTAAGATCGTAACAGCCTGCCAAAATTCATCCACCAGTTACCAATCTTTAATTTACGAACAGTTTTCTAAAGATATAAATTTTAACCACAAAACATTGCTGTTCGTGTACTTTGAGATTTTTTAAAGTACTATTTAGGCCCTTTTGATGCTGTTTGCAGCATCGTGTAAATTTCTGAGAGCATCGTGTCTGACAGCATCGTGTAAATTTATTAATGCTATAAGTGATAGATTCTCAAATGTTTTTCTTCTTGAAATTGTATGCCATTTTTATGTTACCAGCACTAGAAAACAGTCTGCCAGCATTTTTCATGAAACTTTAATGTATGTACCTCATCGTTTCTCACATTTATTTATAGTTGAAAGTTAGAATCGATGAGGAGTCACTAAGATTGCTGAAAATACAGCGAAGTAATTGCAGCAGTCTACCACGAATTTACACCCAATTTATTAGTCTGTCAGGTTGCATACAGTTTTTTAAATTATAAAATACAACTACCAAAAATTTGTGTTCTTTGTGATTTTTCCTACACATTTTAAGCTTTTTGAATGAACATTCTAACACTCTTTTCCTTAGAAAACAATCTGCAAACATTGCAAACTGTCTGCTAGCATTGTTTCGTGTGTTAGAGGGATAAATAATATTTGAATATCAATCTGTCTGTATCAATTTACTTTATTCAAAAATTATAAAACAGATAACAAAAAAATTCTAATCGTTTATCTTATGATTTTTTTTTTCAATTTTACGTCACTTTGATGCGGTTTATCAGAAACTTTCCTGTAAGAAACAATCTATAAGCATTTTTTCCTGTATTAGTACAATAAATGATAAAATTTCACGAACTATTAGGTATGTACCTCATTGTTTTCGTGTATTGATCTATAGTTGAAATGTAAGGGCGGTATTGATCGATAAGAATGATGAAGCTGCAGCATGATATTTGTTACAGTCTGTCATTTTTTAGTCCCCATATATTAGACAGTTTGAGCAGAGCATTTTAAATTACAACTAGAAAAATATTCTATTTATATATTATATGATTTATTTAAATTTTACGCCTCTTTGATACGGTCCGACAATAATTTCTCTCATAGGAAACAGTCAGACAGCACTTTTCTTGTTTTATAACGATAAGTAAGAGATTTTTACGAAACATATATGCATGTATCTGATCGTTGTCATGTATTGGTTTTTAGTTGAATATTAAGAGCATTAACCGGTCGGCAGCAACTAAAGTACAGGAACGTATAGTGTCAATTCTTGCAGTCTATGTTATTATTATTATTTTTTCCCTTGAAACTTCGCACACTGTAAAAAAGTTTGCCAGCGCTCTCTTTCCTAGAAAACTGTCTGCTAGCATTGTTTTGTGTGTTAGATGGATAAATAATATTTGAATATCAATCTGTCTGTATCAATTTACTTTATTCAAAAATTATAAAACAGATAACAAAAAAATTCATGTACATATTGCATGTTTTACGTACTGGTTTATATTCAAAAATTAATAATTGCGAGCGGTCGCTAAAAATTCTGAAACTACAGCGAGATCTTTGTAGCAATATGCCACAGTTTAATCCCGCCTTTGTCAGTCTATCACTTTGCAAAATTATAAACTACGGCTACAAAAAAATTCTCTTCTTATGATTTATTTCTTGAAATTCTATGTCCCTTTGTCACAGTGTGCCAGCAAGTTATAACCTAGCAAACGATATCTTCGCTTTTTTTCATGCATTAGGGCAATAAATAAAAGATTATCTTGCAACTTATGTCATTCACTGCAAAAAAAAAAA
The DNA here is from genome assembly GCA_963930645.1 of Salticus scenicus. NCBI lineage: Eukaryota > Metazoa > Arthropoda > Arachnida > Araneae > Salticidae > Salticus > Salticus scenicus. Next base: position 232,335,623 of record OZ005659.1, read on the forward strand.
AAAAAAAAAAAAAAAAAAAAGAAGAAGAAGAAGAAGAAAAGAAAAAGAAAAGAAAAAGAAAAACTTTTAAAAGTACAGGAAAAATCTGGCAGCTGAGGTGCCAGTATTTCTCCGTGAAATATACAGTTTAAAACCGTAAAATTGTATCACTGACATATATTTTACACAGGAATCCTGCAAATCAAACATAACTTTTGTTAAAAGTACAGTTTTGTCCTGTATATTTGACGGAGAAATACTGGCACCCCAGCTGTCGGATTTTTCCTGTACTTTTAACAGTTTTTTTTTTTCACAGTATTGTACCCTATGACAATTTTCACCTCAATTTTTGTCGTCTTTGATCGTCTGCTCTCTCCGTATTCCACAGCACTGGACTGACAGATTTATGACTCAGTTCTTAGCTTCCCTAATGCAACATTTTGAGGCATAAATATTTAATGTACCTGTTGTCAATGATTTTTATGTAGCCAGATCTGCGGCTATTTTTTATTTTACGCTTATGAATGTGGGATGAATGTGCAATATGTAAACTGCTGTATATGGAACCGCAGGCAAGCGGTACCAAACTCGGTTGGGTCAAATTTAACTGAACCCTTAGTACGTTTTTCATATGCCTTTTATTCTTTTCAGAATAAATGTAGTTTATTTTACTAGTTAATTTCCGAGAAACCTACTCACATCTTGTTATATCTCTACCAAAAGCTTCACCAAAAACGAAGTTTTCCCTCTAAACACGTAGCGACGAGTTATTCCATCTCAGGATATCTTAATAAATCAGCACTAATACTTCAAACCAGTTCGACGTCTTTGGAGAGATCAAACTCCAATTGTGCACCAAATATTCTACGATGCGCCTCACAAAATAATTTTATTAAACAACAAAAGCGTTATTAAAAAGTTATCTCCCTAAAGTAAATATTTAAATGTGTTTTTCTACCAGTTAAGCTTAATTTGTAGGTTGGCATTCTAAGTAAATGTCTTTAATTAGAATATTTGTTAATGTATTATAATATTCTATAAGTAACTGAAAAAAAAAAAGAAGTGAATGAAGTGAATATGAAACTCTTAGAATATATATATTTTTTTTTTCTAAATTATATTTCTATAAAAACTATCATAGCGGTATTTACTATTTTTTATGAATTCTATAGAGATTTAGAAAATCATATTATTAAATTTTACAGGACAACAAACAATGACAAGCAATCAAAACAAATAATGAATAAATAAAATGCTGACTAAGATTATTATACGTGAAATATCCTGCTACACCATCCAAACCATGCTAGTTTAAACAATATACTTGATTTTTTTTTTCATTGGGAAAAAATTATATCGTTTGATTAATATAAAAAATAATTTATTGGGGCACTCACAATACTACCTTATATATACATACAAGGTGTATGAGTACCACGTTTTAGAACTTCTAGGAAAAGTAGAGTACATCCTAATGATCTGAAATAGTATAGCAACTTGGGTCTGAAATACTTTCCAGATGCCGTGGTATACTCAAATTCATGAGAAATAAAAATAGGCCATATAAGTGATTACTCGTTTTAATAAAGAATTTACATCATTTTTATAATTAATGAGTACCTCATTGAAGTCGATAGAGGAAATTTTGAACACAATCGTATACCCGTGTTCCTTTTTTTTTTTTTTCTATCTACATTTATCATTACATCGATTAATTACTAATGTCTCTGCGTATACAACTTCGTCAGGAATGCATTTATATATATATATATATTCATATACAAAATCAGAAAGGAATCACAAACTTTGAAATGACATAACTGAGAATGAATAAGAAACTCAAATATAAAACAAGTGGTACGTTAGATAGGCAGGTCTAGAATAAGTCAAATTCAGTTTTGCATAAAATGTTCCATAACTGGCTAACAGATGGCGCCACAACCACACGATTTTTTATAGGGTACTCGGATATACAGAAAATTCATTCCCCAGTCTGTTTCTCTGCTGGTATTTGTAAAGGAGCTGTTTCAAATTAGTTATTGCAGGAAACTGAAGAACATCATGTCATATTCCTTTGAGCAACTTGTTTTAATTGAACTGGAATAAATCCGATTATGTCGAAGTCTGACGATGTCAATTGTCAAGCCTTAGAAAAAAAATTAATGCTATAAGGTCTAGAACAGAAAACTATTCTTAATTTTAAAACCCGAATAAACTACAACGTCAGAAACGCCAAAGAAAAATATTTGAGATGCATACAGCTGTTTCGGTAGCCTTAAGCGTACCGTCTTTAGTGCAAATATAATTCTGAATCTGGAGAAGTGCTCGTATATATAGGAGAGGGACCGAATTTAGTTTAACCAGTAAGATTACGGGAAAGGTGGAGAGTGTGGCATATAGGAATTTAGGAATGTTAGCTGTGTAAACAACAGAAAAATTAACTCTCCACCTTTCCCGTAATCTTATTGGTTGAACTAAATTCGGTCCCTCTCCTATATATACGAGAACTTCTCCAGATTCAGAATTATTTTTGCACTGAAGACGGTAAGCTTAAGACTGCTGAAACAGCTGTATGCATCTCAAATATTTTTCCTTGGCGTTTCTGATGTAGTAGTTTATCCGGGTTTCAATATTCCAACGCCAAGTCTCCTGTTATTAATTCTTAATTTATTCATATAGAAAATTCTACGCCTAACATTCCACGTACTTCGCCTTTCTGTCTCTACCTGTTTTGCAGTTACGTCATATCAAATTTAGGCGCCCTTCTGAAACACTCGTATGCAGAAAATAAATATATTGATATAAAGATACAGATATAAATACAAATATAAATATATAATGATGTACCTATGTATGTTAAGTTTATTATGCAAAATGTTATATTCTCTATTTAAACATTTCGAGTAAACTTAAAAAAAAAAAAAAAATAATAATAATAATAATAATATAAAAAGTCTTATAAATTATTTTATTTCACACACATTTCTAGGTGAACAATAACTAAAGAAAAAAAAAATCCCATGGCAGTGTTTTTAAATATTCTTCTTCATGTGTTAATAATTCATCCTGCTGCATTAAACAAAATCTTAAGAAAAAAAACTGTCATATATTTATAAGAATTAATTATGAAAAATGATACCAAAAAGTTAGAAAATTGTACTTTATTCTGACAGCATATATAAGATGTGTATATCTTAATTTTTCTAATAGGCGTAAAATATTCTTTTGGATCCTCGCCAGTATTTGTTTTTACGCATTGTTAAACTCATTAAGTGTAACTTATATTCATGGATAAATAACTTTTTCTTTTTCTTCTCTCCCTCTCTCTCTTTTGATAACTATTACCATTTCTTTTTAAACTTTAAAAATGTTTTCCCAAGTTTTGTTCTTTTTTTAAAATAGGAAGAAGTAAGATAAATTTTATGTAAAAGTTTATTTATTTATTTTTTTTTTTTATTTTTTTTTTTCAGAAACAAATTAATTTTTTCAAGAGTGCTAACACACAGTCATACGTGTATATATACGTATATATACGTATATATACGTGTATATATATATATATATATATTCTGCTTTTTACTAGTATTGATGGATTATTGAAATCATATATGACATAGTAGTTTATACAATAAAATATGTTAAACAAATTTTACTTTTCGTCTCGTCATTAAATTGAAGATATGCATGAATAATTGTTTTAAAGAAATATCCTTATTGTGCTTCACAAATGTTGCTTTTTCATAATTCTGTATATTACTAAACCTACTAAAGTGTTCATTAATACATTGGTATCTAAAATGCTTTCTAGTTTCATTTGATTGTATTGCAGGAACAGTTTCGGTTTCATTAAAAGCAACTCGGATTTTTAAAGGCTTTGAATAAAATTAAGAATCTTTCATTAACGTAAGAATACGGATAGATTCTTCATACGTAAAACAAAAAACAAAAATAAATAAATAAACCATGTAAAACTGTAACATACATATATATATATATATATATATCTTTTTATAACCATTTAAAAGGATTTATTCTACTGTAGAACTTCTTTCTATGATATATCGATGATTTATTTTCTGATTAACTAATGAAAAATGAATTAAAAATTAGTGAAAAGTCATATTCAAGCGCAAATAGAAATAAGATTAATCATTCATTTTACATAGGCATGTATTTAGAAATTTAGATTTCAGTAAGGGATATGCATACACCGGCCTACAGCGGCTGTAGGGACGGGAAACAAGCCTACAGCGGCTGTCTATTTTGAAAATTAAAATGACAAGAACTTGTAAAAGGGTTCTTTCAACAATAGCACGCTCTTAAAAAAAAAAAAAAAAAAAAAAAAAAAAAACATGATTTTTTTAGTGTTAGTCAGCAATCATTTCCTACAAGATTTGTTCTTAAAAATTCACATTGCATCTATCAGATATGGCACATGCTTAAAAGTTTAAACCTCAGAGCATATACCTTACTAGAGTGTACATCCCTTTGTATAGAATGTTCATTCAAATACGATATATGCTATAGAAAGGTCAAACCCTGAAAATACGCGCGCAATCCTTAATACGCTTGCACTTAAAGAACAGAAAAATCAACTTTTCAAACATAGAACGCATGTTTCAAACATAGAACATAACTATATGTGTCAAAATCTTTAAAGTGTGAAACCAGTTTAATATGTTTTTGGTTTATGTAAGCTTTAAAAACGCATTGAATCATACTTGATGGATCATGCTTAAAATACTCTGGAGAAGCGAAAATTTGAATGTTCTTCTTGATCTTGTTATGCATTGAACATGCATGAATAAAATACACAGGTTCCAAGTGACTAATAATGAGAATCCCATTGTGTACTACTATCAAGGAACATAAAAAACCTATCCTATTAAATCGCAGATAAATATTATTTAAGAATACAACAACAAATTTCCGGTATTAACCTTTTACACGTCAATGTTCCATAAATGGAATATGGAATTAAAAGCTCATTTAAAAATTAAATATCATGAATAATGACTTGAAAAATTTATCAGATATAATAGAAAGATGACATGATTTTTTAAAATACAAATTACAGTTCAATCAGGAAAGGGGGAATCTACAGAAAATTATAAAAAAAAAAATATTTTACCATTTTTCCCTTTTACCTCACAGTTTAAAAATTCACCTAATTTAGAAAAATAAGCAAATGCTTCTAAAAATGGGCTGGCATGTTTAAAATAGATTACATTATTAAAATATAATAAATTATAATACTATTAAAACATAATAACAATAAATTAATAATATTAAATTAATAATATTAAATATAATAATCTTAATATATATATAAAAACACATTTTAATGAAAGAGTTCTTGAAACTAAAGCATTATAAGGCAAAATATGCAAAAAAAAAAACAAAAAAAAAAACTAATTTAATTTACACACGTATTTGAATGCGGCGTGTAAAAGGCTAATGTTACGAACAATTCGTAATAACGTGACATTTCTAATAAAATATTAAGTTTTATGCAAGCTATCTGGATTGGTATTATTTTTGCTTACCGAAGATGCAATAGATATATAGGTAATTACTTGTCGGGTAACAAACTTCTTCCAGAAAAAAAAAAAAAAATATATATATATATATATATATAAAGTATATATATCCGGAAACTCTGTAATTCAGAATTTTCCTAAATTTCTCCAAGGACTATGAGACTATTACTGAAATATAAAATATAGAAATTGTCATACATAATTAAAAAATCCAACCACACAGTATTTCTAAAGAAAACATACAACACACGAGTCACTAAAAGAGGCGAACGAAAGGAAAAAAAAATATGACAACTTAGTATAGAGTAAAGGACACTAAGAACTAAGCCTACTTGAAATATTTGTGAATAAGATCAACAATTAAGCATGAAATTTTCAATCCCGGAGATTTCTAGCACAAATCCAAGCGTGCAAAATCTTCTTTCTCCAAATGTGTGTATGAAAATTGTACTATATCCTTGATTAAAACATTAAAAAAAATCTGTAGCCTACATTTGTTTTTTAGTTTTTTTGAGAAACTCTCGACTCCGATGAAACAGGCATGGATGGAGTACATCATTTTAATTGTCGTGCATACAAATCATGATTTTACAGTTTTTAATTCCACTCTAAAATGCAATATACAACTTCTAGTAATTCAACATGTTCATTGCATGTTACTTAAATTGTCATTTATTGCATGTAGAACAACATGTTAGTTTTTAGGCGGTATTTGCGCTGTTGTATAAACAGATAAGAACATTCTGTAAGTGGTTTTTGTCGATTGAAATGCTCTTTTTGCCATAAACCGATTCTGTGCATGATCCTCGCAAATTTCTACGATACTAATTTAATTTAACTCTTTTCACGAAATTTTAATGATTCAATATCAAATAAAGACTTCGAGTTAACATATCCTCGACTACCAGTTAAACATTATCACTTGGTAACAACATCTTAACATAGTTGAAATGATTCTACACCTCATAAATAATTTCACGAAATCCTTACGAACACAGTATTTTTTTTTTTTTTGAATGAATGAATGAACAGATGTTATATCCCTTAATCTGTTTTATTTTCTAGAATTTATTGACTGAAACATTGATACGTTTTATTACTTTATTACGCAGCTTTCTCTTCTTCATTCTTCATTCTGTCGTAAAAGTGAATTTGGATTTAATTCCTATATTTCTTTCTCTTACTGTATCTTTTTTTTAATTTTTCTTTTCCTTATTCTCATTAATAAATTAATATATTCCAGTGTTATTAATTATTTTTCTTTGCTGTTATATGCAAATTTAATATTCCTTTTCGTTGATTAATTATATCTTTTGAATTAATTATATCGTATAAAGAATATTCAAATTCTAAGATATATTTTTGTAAATGTTGTAATGTAGTGAAAACTGTAGTCTTTAATTTATTTTTCTTTTCACTAAAATAATAACACAATTGTTGTTGCTCAGTTCTCGATATTTTTATACATATATATCATTTTCATTATATTGCATAGTTTACACAAGGGAAATGTGTTGGATCAAAATAGAATAAAAATTTTCTACAAAGTTCCTTCATACATAACTGCCATCGATTTTACTGGGGTATAACTTAAAGAAAAACAATATCTTATTTAAAAGTCCGATTTAATTTCATTATTGCCTTTTTCAATAATGCAGAGTGTTTGGTATTGATTCAATTTTAGTATCTGTTCTCGACACACATGTTCTTAAAGGATATTGTAAAGATTTTCGAAGAAAAGGCTGGATCCGTATTGATAAAACTAACAATATCGTTAAAAGAATTGAAAATATCAGTGCACGCACACTTCAAGTAGATATTTTATTTTGAAGGATAGAACGAGATATTCTAAAATATTCCTTGATTTTTTTTTTTTTCATACTCTATTTAAATAAATATTTTGTTTAAGTTACCTACTAAAATTTAATATATATATATATATACATAATAATTATTATAATAATTTAAAAAAAATAAAGAACATCGAGCAAATTTTAATAAAGTAATTAAAAGACTGGTTTTTATTATAAGGCAACCTGAAGACTCAGACAGCTATTGATTAAATAGAATAATTAAATTTATGTATTTTTAGTGCGGCATGTCGTAATATATCTTTTAAATCGGCTGTTTTGAATTATTACAAATTTTTATCTATCACCCTGAATTAAAATACAAATATTTTTTAAAATAATTGAAATAAAACGGAGTAAAAAGCGTACTAAAAGAAGGGAAATCTTCAGTATAGAACCCTTTGGCAAATTTTGAAAATTGGCACGGACGTATCTCGAATTTTCTTTCCAAGATCTTTACTTACGCAAATACAATATCCATTTTAATTCACAAAAAAAAAAAAAAAAAAAAAAAAAAAAACATTTAATTGTTACCTAGGAGCTCCTAGTCTATAGCTATTCCAAAGAAATTTTAATAAATGCATACAGTAACCGATACTATGCATGAAACACAGCTAAAACATTCCTTTATATCGAAGAATAGATTAAAATAAGCCGTGTCCTATTGAATTAAATTCTGTTTTCTTTTTCGTATGTATATGTGTGTGAGAGAGAGCAGAATTTTATTGTTATATATTTCTTAGAAAACAAAAGTAGGCTTAGAGACTTTTTAATAGCTAACTTTCTCAAGATTTTTATAAATATTTTCTAACTTTGAACTTCGCTGAATTTTCGTTAAAATTTTTCATATTTTATAAAAATCCCCTTTCTTAAATACTATGCAATTGTCTTTTGTAAAAGTTATAGCGAAATATTTTTAATTAAAATTAATTTAATTAAAAGTGAATGCAAAACAAAGTAAATTTTATTGTGTATAATGTATTAATAATGAATAAATATAAATGCCAAATTTCAGCCTACAAACTTCTGTATAACAAAGGTTGTTTGTTTTTCAGCTTATAAAGTTTTTATAATCATTAAAAAGATTAAATATAGAACAATTTATGCTGCACAAATTGTATAACTGTTCCGTAATTTATTTCATTAAAAATAGACATAATTCTATAGCAATTACCTATATACTGCAATATTATTTGCAGTAGAGATCAAGAATCTGTTTGAAAACTATGCATTAACATATATACATATAATTCTATAGATACTAGCGGAAAACATGATAATATTCTAAATAAATTATTTTTTTTTCATAAAAAGGCTGTTTTGCATAATGAACTAGGTATAAAATTATTTTCGTTAATATATATATATAGTACGCATACAGGCGTTATAATTTTTCTATAATTATATATTAAAAACGTATATGAAACTAAGTTTAGATCGTAACACACAAAAAATAAATAATTAAATAAAATAAATAAAAAATAAGCTTATACATAAAAAGGCAATTATTTGTTTTATTGCCAGTCATTAATCTACGATTATGTCAGTCTAATAATGAAAAATAGTCAAAAAGTTATAATAAATATATTTTATTATGGCACTTAATTTGACATAAATATCTGAAAAAAAAAAAAAAGACGTTTTGGATCTTTATCAATATTATCTTTTGTGCATGGAAAAACTCTTTTCGGAAAATTTATGTCAATGGAAATTAAAAAAAAAAAAAAAAGTTTTAAAGTTCAGTTTTTCTTTTACAATTAAAAATGTAAATAGAAAAATAAAACTCCCCTTTTGTGTGAGTAAAAGTACTTTTTTAAAAAATGTATTTTTTGTTTGGGTATTTATCAATAATATGGTGATAAATATTTTTTAGTACATAAGATAAAACTTAGAAAAAAAATAACAAACATTTTGAAGTAAAAGTAAATAAAAGTTATTAAAATAATTTTTTTTTAATATTTGTGTGTTTAATATAGTACAAGCGTAACATTGTATATATATATATAAGTAGTTTAAAGTAACACACGATGATTATAATTAAATTTGAGATTTTAAAACACTTTAACTATAAAACTTCCAGTCAAAATAACTTGATATTTTACCAGAAAAATCATATGGTAACAGAAATTTGTTTGACGAAAGAAAAAAAAAATAGTTCCAAAATATGCCGTTAGATGACGTTGTATACGTTATCATTGCTTTTGCAGAGGTATACAAATTTCGGAGATGATTGAATCATAAGCCGCTATTTCCGACAGCGAGGTAGCCACGTTCCACGACCTATACTAGGTTTCAGACGATATGTCGAGCTAGCATACTCCAAAATTTTCACGTAAATTAACATGTAAAAATTGCTATTTATTTATTTATTTATTATTTAAAAATATTTTTATATGCTTACGTGTTCCTATTTTGCAAAACAATAAATATGTCCTTACTATTTAAGCTTATATATAAATATACTTATTCAAATAATTTGTTTAAAGATATATATATACAGAGAGAGAAATATAAATATAGATAGAATAATAATAAAAAAAAAAAAAAAATAGTTTAACTAATTTATAACGAATGTGAATAGATGCATTTCATCTGATTAATTTTTGTGAAGAATGGCACTGAAAAAACCTTATTTAAATATTTTATTTAATTTCCTAAAAGGCTTACCAATGTTACAAAAGAAGAACGATTGATTTTTTATTCAATATTTCTCTACGATTTCTTTGAAAGAATAGTTTAAATTTTCAATGATTATCGAACAGGAAATGCAATTTTATAAATGAAATATTTTAGAATATTGATAATTTTTATATGCGTCGCAAAAGTATGTTAGTTAAATAACATTGCATATTTTTAAATCAGATAAAGGTTGTTTTGTGTATATGTGCTTCTAGTATTACGTTCATATGTTCATAAGCATAATATTCATAAGCATTTATAGCATAAGCATTTATTCATAAGCATTTATATCTTTATTTCTTTATTAAAAATTCTTAAAAAATAGCGGTGTTTTTAAGCCTAACATGGCTGTGTGTTTAGGCCTAAAAAACATTGCGTTGTTCTAAGACATATGCAATGTCATTATTTCAGTTGCAAAAAAAGGTGTCTTAAAGAGTAAGACATTTATTTTTCGCTTAAAAAATGACCATCAGTTGAGGACACTTTTTTAACTGAATTTAATACCTTTACGTTTACAATGAACCTCTACTAATATAAAAAAGTAATAATATATGATTTACATTTGTTTTTTAAATATTACTTGCATCATATTAACAATTAAACACTTTATCTACTTTATCCATTAAAATTTTAACTGAAATAACTTATAAGTTATTTTTAAATACAGTTTTTATTTATCTCATCCGTGATAAATAAAAGATAAACTATTCTTATAATTAATCTATTTTTAGATGCAAAACAAAAAAATAAATGAAACAAATTTGTCTGCAATATTATAATTATGACTTCGAAATTAGTCACAACAGATGGAAATTAATTTCTCAAGCTGAAAAAAAAAAAAAAAAAACCTTATGACTCTTGTATGTATTTTTCCCCTCCAAAAAATGCGGTAAATGTAAATAACGTTATTTTATTTTATTTATTTTTAGTTTTATTATTATTATTTTTTTTAATAAAGTAATTCCATAGTAAAATTATTCGTTATACCCGTTCTATTCTCTTCTAATTATTTTTACTATCCGTAGTAAAATTACTCCTTATATATGCCACAGTGCTTAACTAGATTCACTGAAATATTACAATAATATATATTTAAAGTTTAGTTTTATTAAATAAATTTATAGATTACTCAATGACTTACACAAATACTTAATTAAATTAATAAATACTTGTACGTTGTATGTATACAATACGCTTATATCGGTTCCATTTTTTATTTATTTATTTTATTTATTTATTTTTATTTTTTGCTGTATTTTTTTACAGAGTAATAAACAGAATTAACGTCATGTACTATAAATGCATAAAATTAAAATTGAAAAAAAAAAAAAAAAAAAAAACAAGGAACACCTCTGTTTCTATCTTTTTTTTCTGTATTTTTTTGCGCATAAACACAACAATGTTTAATGGATTCTCCCAGAAACCAAACATTTAACACTTTTATCTCCTCCCCCCCCTTTTTTTTTATTTATCGATTTTTAAATTTTTGGTTCTTACTGTTTGTTAAATATTAGCACCACGAAAGTAAACAAACGGTATTTCTTTGGAAGCTAAATGCAGAAGAAACTTGGAATATCTCGTAGGTGCGAGAGTGTAGTTGTTCTTTTAATGATGAAATCGTGCCCTTTATTTATTTATTTATTTATTTTTTGTTCACATAATGCATCGACATGCTTTTTTAGTGTTTATGTGTTGCATGCGTATTTACAAAGTTATTTATTGATTAAACTAAACATTATTTGAATTTAATAAGGATAAAAAATAGATGCTACAAATAGAACATTTCTCTGAATTTAGAACTTCTTTATTTTTTATTTTTTTAAACATATTTATGATTAGGTATGTGACTAATATTTATTTTATTTCTTTGGCAAATATCAAAAGAAATGTAGAGTGAACATTATAGGGTCACGTATGTAATTGCGTGGTTTTATGAGAATGTTACATTATATATCACACGTGTCTCCCGCTACAATACAACGTGTACAACGTTAAGTTTTAATAAGTATCCAAATATACATTGCAGCTGACGGAGGGAATTTTAAACATCGAAAATAAAGGAATATTCTGATGTAGTTATTTGTTATTTTTTAGTTTCGTCCTATCGGAATTAAGATAATGACTAATAAACAATTCTGAATTTTAAGGATTCTGTTTGTTGCATTTATAAATAGAAAATGTACTTTTAAACTAATTCGATAATGCTCTAGAATTATTATTATTTTTTTTTTTTTTGGTCTATCTCGTAGTTTTTGATATAGAAACGCTCATTATACACCATTTTCTCTCATGTAACAGTGCAAGCGGTAGCATCAAGTAGCACATAGCTATACTATACATTTCTTATGTAATTTTTCCCAACTTCTTATGTACTTACTATCATTCACTACGGTATGTTTGTGAATCTCAACCAAATAAAAAGTGCGCCTCTATTTTAAGGTAAATAAAAACATTTTCATTTGTCTCTCCGTGGATCAGTTGGTAAGAGCGCTATCTTAGTAATCCGATGGTCCCTCGTTCGATATCCTGAAGGTCCGGAGTGTTAGCTTTAGCAGACAATTAGTACAAAAGATGTCAATTGATAAAAGAAAATTTATCGTTGACTACACAGTATTCTAAGAATTTTCGATTTTTTTTTTTTGAGAATTTTTTTTCTTACATCTCTTTTTAGAAGCAAAAAATATTTTTTGTGGACTACAAGTGCCCTCTATTGGGCGAAATATTCACTAAAATGTCAATGAAACAATTAACAATACAAAATAAAAAAGATTAGGAAAAACACATAAATATTAACCAAATCGGTAGAATGTTAAGTTATAATATAACAAAATAATAATAAACTAAAATAATAATAAAAAGTTGCCCCAAACGAATAATTAAATTGCAGATCTTGGCCCTTAATCAGAAAATGAAATCACAAAACTTATAGACAATCATGTGGTGCTGCCATCTGCTGTGAATTTTAAGAAATAATTTATCTTTCCTTAACACAGTTCAAATTTCCCCAATTTTGGTTAATAAACAAAAAAGTTACTTTTTTATTCAAACTAAATTTTATTCTAACTTCGAAAAGGTTAATATGATACGCTATAAAAAGAATTTGGGTTTTAAATTTTTTTTTAAATAGATTATTTAATGTTTTAGCTGCAGCGGCCGTTCGATAGTTGTAAGGGTGGCAACTAATTTTACACTGAAAATAATCATGACTAACATTTAAAAACTAAATTGTGTTTCTCGTAAAAATAATCCCATGTTATCCTTATAAATTCTAGTTTCCTTTGCCAGCGAGTTCTAAATACCCCTATTAAAAATCGGGATCGTTTTCCTATATTATCGTGGTAAAACCTATTTAAATATCCTTTCAAATAAATTTTTACGCAAGAGGCGAGTTTTAGTAATTATAATCGTGGTTTATGACACATTTCTAGGAAATCAAGTGAGAATTTTCCACTGTACATAGGATTCATAATATATAAAATATTAATTAACCATCTAAGTAAGTATAGACCAGAAAATCTCGATCATATTCAGGTTATTTGTTTATCTTATGTGCCTAGCTCGTAAATCTATATTTCTAGTTAGGAATTCAGAAAATGACTGCTTATTCTTCTTAGAATGATGCGGCATTTTTTTCAGTGTAGTGCGAAATATTCATGCATGCATATATATATATATACAGTTCCCGCCGCTTATTAAAATCACATTTGTTCTGAGCTAAAGTGATTTTATTAAGAGGCTGATTTTTATATCCGGCGAGCATTCCTGCACTTAAGGAAAAGATATTACCTCCTGAATTTGGAAAGAAACTTCAAATGGTATCGAATAATGGAATTAGTCAACAATATTAATTAAGTTTTGATATATATTTATTTAATTGTTACTTATTAAGCGCTTATTAAAATCACATTTGTTCTGAGCTAAAGTGATTTTATTAAGAGGCTGATTTTTATATCCGGCGAACATTCCTGCACTTAAGGAAAAGATATTACCTCCTGAATTTGGAAAGAAACTTCAAATGGTATCGAATAATGGAATTAGTCAACAATATTAATTAAGTTTTGATATATACTTATTAAATTGTTCCTCTGATATAAGTAAATTAAACGCATTCCAAGTTCCCATGCGCTCTCCTTAGGAGAATCATCATTACTTTACAAAAAGTTCACGCAGTTCTTATAAATTTAAAATCTTTCCGAATAAGCCTCATGAATTGTAGTAATTTCAAAATAAGAACGATATATTGTCTTTTAATAATTAGAAAAAAAAATCCTTTCAAATCAATTTTCTAACTTATTACTGCGCTTTGAAGAATAGCTTCTTGAAACTGTTACGGAGATAAGTTATGGGGCTAATTTAATGTGTTTAATTTGTAACTGTGCTGCAAGTGTGAAATTTTCGACAATCAGCGATAACGGAGGGTTTCACGTGCTTTGATTTCTTTTTCTATTAATAAAAAAATTCACAAAGCAAATAAAAAATATGTTTAGTGTGCAGAAATGATATTTTTGGCTGCTGAAAAGATATTTTTTAGTTTATTAACCGGCGATGTTGATTTTATTAAGCGGCAGTTTTAAAAGTCGTTTATACTGATTCGATTCCGGTCCTGGCAATTTGATCAGATTAAGCGGCTGATTTTATTAACCAGTGATTTTATTAAGCGGCGGTTACTGTATAAGCAAAATAACTAAAGACCTGAATTTAGACCTGAATCTGGTTATGAAAAATCTCAAAAATGTACTAACTGTTAACCTCTATCCTGATAGTTTACTCAATAAACATTTCAGTATTCTTGATTACAATCCTACATAAGGTTTGTTGTTCCATATTGGGCGACATTTAAGTACTGGTAAGTGGCCCTACTAGTTGAAGCGGGTTACATGTTTATAATGGGAGGGGGGTCCATTTTCCATATTCTAATGACTATTCAAGTTTGTCCTGGGTATCTATTCTCCGATCCGACTGCCATAGCGACCGTCCTTAAAGAACGACAGTCGTCAAATCAAAAGTCGGAATGTGGCGTCACGTGATCAAAATAACGACTGCCACAGTCGGAATTGTGGTATAGTCTGGTCGGAGAATAGATACCCTGGTATGTATTTATATATTCTTGCTTAATTTATATTCTTGTATTTTATATTGATGTATTATATTTTGTGCTTGATTTCTAAATTTAATTGCTTTTTATGATTTGTATTAATTAAATTCGTTTACTGTATGGTCTTGCTTCCGTCTCTGAGAAGTTGGGGGCTAGAAACGTGTTTTTTCGTCAAATTACCAGCGTTTCATCAGAAACTTCTCATATTCCTTTCCCTACATGGGGGATCTCCCCTGATGAAAGGCCCATATGTTTTGAGATTAATTTTTCATCTGGATTTAGTTATTTTGCTTATTTATTATAGTTTTATATTTCCTTTTGCTGCATTTGCGCTTTGGTTTATGAAATCTCTGTTCTAGTTCTATATATTTAATAATTCAATTTTTACTCCATCTTATATTTAAATTTTATCATATATATTGCATTAATAATGGATTTTGAAAAAGTTTCTTTAAAAAAAAATAATAATTAAATAAATCGTTCCATTTAAAAAATAGAACACATATTAAATGTGAATTCTGAAAACTTTAAAAAATAGGAAATTTACATTCTGGTCACGTTTTACCAATAAAGAGGAAAATGACGTGAGAAGATTCACAGCACTTTTATAATTTGATCCATTTAGTACTTTTAAAGTACATTTATTTCTCTGCATGATTCTATTACTTGAAAATTTAGTTTTGATAAGTGGGAAAAAAGAAATCTTTAAAAGAAATCTACAAAATTTATAAATGCAATCGATGCACTCGATGCCTGAGCAGCCCAACGTTTAGTGCAGGGTATAAAAACCTTCTGGCCATGCTCAAAGTTAAGACTTCTCAAGTGCTTTTGTCTACTGGCAAAACGTGAAATGCATGTTTGTTGGCTTCTTTGTCCCCTAAAGGATAGAGCACCACCATAGCAATTTCTAAAGTACCAGTCCTGTACTAGGGGGAATTTCAGAGATCCTTAATTGTTTTCTTGTACTTGGAGAACACATCATAAAAAGTGCAAAGGAAATCTGTTTGGAGAGTCTCTAAAGAAGCAACCTTTGCTAGAGAAACCGTAATGCAGCCGTTGCCAGCAATACCGACAAGAGCTTCTTCTTTTTGAAGCTCCAATGGCACACAAACAAAGAGAGAGAGAGAGAGGGAGACTTGAAACTGAAAAACCTCTTTTTAAGCCAAGGGCTAAAAACATTTACTATTTTTAATGAAATTTTTTTATATAATATTTGATATAAATCATTTATATTTGAAAGAAATCAAATCATATTTGTTTCAATATTGATTAGTCTCTCATCATACTATAGGTATGGGTATCTGATATGCGTGAAAGTTTTCAACCTCAGTTTTTGAAATTTATACACGTTTGGGGTCTATGGACTCCAAAAATCAAACATTTTATGTGATGTCCGTCCGTATGTTAGTCGACTGTTAGTACTTTAATTAATTAGACTGTGTACACAATGTATCAACAACAAATAATCTATGGTGGTCGGATAAATTTTAACATAAAATGCAAAATGAAATTTCACCCTGGTGAGCAGAAGACAAAAACACGTCTTTTGTGAGCATAACTCTCCTCCAAAATACTTTACGGTGAAGGAATTGCACATGGGGAGAGTAGACATGAGTTCAAGAAAGCATTTTTTGCGATTTTGGAATTTTCAATATTTCGAAGAGAGGTAGGAGGGGAAAGATAAGGAAGGAATTGATAGAACTGAATGCAGTTTGTTAAAAAATCATTCTGGTGAAGGAGGATTTTTTTGGAAAAGAAAAAAATATAATTAAGCTATTTGTCGATAGAGGGCTCTGTGCCATATCACATATTTTCATGAAATACTGTACTTATTCGCATGCAAATGTCTGTAGACATATAAATACTTATTGAATTTTTTTTTTCGACTGAGTGAAAATAATGCCTGGACCGGGACTCGAACCCCGGATCTTTGACTTACAAGTTCAAGGCTCTACGAATTGAGCTATCCAGGCCGACACCCCGGTCCAGGCATTATTTTCACTCAGTCGGAAAAATTAAATTTCACCGGTCCAGGCATTATTTTCACTCAGTCGGAAAAATTAAATTTCATGAGTGAGTAATGCTGACCGGGATGTCGGCCTGGATAGCTCAATTGGTAGAGCCTTGACCTTGTAAGTCAAAGATCTGGGGTTCGAGTCCCGGTCCAGGCATTATTTTCACTCAGTCCGAAAAAAAAAATTCAATAAATATGATTTTCTTCCACAGTTCATTGTGTGATTTTATTAAAAAATATATATATATATATAACCCTAACAGCACAGTTAGGCTTAACTTATCCACAGTACATCTTAAGGACGTTTCTGGGATGCCTTTTCATCCAGAAGACATCTTGAAGATATCTTGGGGAGGAGATGTGCTGTCTGGGAAATACTGTTCCGTGTGTCCGTCGTCACCACAAATTACCGTTTGCAAACGAGTTATAACACTGCTAACTGTAGATTCAGTCGGTGGTTCTTACTTGAGGGAAAACATCTTCAGTAATAATGCTTTATCCAGCAAGTTAGCATCGGAATTAAAACTTTATGCATGCACAAGTATGAGACAAAATAAGAAATAAGCTGCTCTAATCCCAAAATTGTGCAATTTTTAGGACTTGCATTTGCATATTTTTCTTTCACATCCGTAAGAAATATTTAATTGTTTGTCTAACTATCATCGACAAAAAAATGTAAATATACTTTTTTCTTTACCCAAAAATAATAATAATAATAATAATAATAATAATAAAAAATCCCTTCACAAGAATGTTTTTTTCGTAAACCGCGTTCAATTCTATCAATTCCTTTAATAGTTATTTTTTTTTTATAATGTCTACACACTTATGGGGCTCCCAATAACTTTAAAACGAAAAAAAAAAATATTTTATTTTATTTCTTATTGATTTCCCGTTAGCATTTTGTTGATTAAAGTTCCGATAACATTCAAATGGATTAGAAAACTCAAGAGATGTTTTATTTGTTTTTCATGTAAAAACAAACATCGAACGTCATTTAAATTTAAAATGTAAATATAAAGAGCTGCAGAGAAAAATAAAATTTTCAGAAAGAAAATTAAGCAGATTTTTCAAAAAGGAGAGGAAAAGATTGATATACATTCGTAGTTATTAGGATGTATTTGGAATATATGTATTTTTTTTATTTATATTATTTTCATTTAATAATAATAATAATAATAATAATAATAATAATAGAATGCATTTAAAAATAATTTCTAGTGATAGTAATGTTTTTCATCGCTGTAAATGGTGCATCAGCCTTGGATTTCAAAGTAAAACAAAATAAATAAATAAAACAATTTAAATACTTTGTTTATTACAAAATTATATATAAACTAGTTGGCATAGGTGTACTTTGCTCAATTCCCTATCATATGTATGTTCTCATAAATTTCTAGTGCAAGACATTTTATATTCATGTTAAGAGAAATGAATTTGATCAAACGCTTGACACAGTACTAGAATGAAATCCCCGCCTAATAGCTTGGCTAACTGTGAAGGCGTTTCACGCATTTTGTTAATTTTAAATTTAATATAAAAAAAATATGAACAATATATTTGTATATTATTTTGCATAAGAAATTGATTTATGAAGAAATTAATTGTATTTAAAATTAGATATAGGTTTATTAAATAATTGACATTTTGGTTCACTAAAGCGGATTCATTTTAATGTAGATTAATTGTTGAATTCTGTTTGAAAATGCATCTTTAACAAATCAAAATTTCTTTCATTTTGGAATTATAAATGTAACCCATAAATTAAAATTCCATTTAGTTTCAAATGTAAATGCAGTCCTTTATTATTAATTTGTTCTTTAAAATCAAACATAAACATAAACTTAAAATTTATATGATAATTAAAGCATATAAAAAATTGTTCTAAAATATTTTAAGAAAAATTCATATCAGATTGCAGAATTTTTCTGATAAAATAATTCTTTAAATTGCGCAATGTACATGTAAGTATCCATTTCCTGTCTTAAACACCGGTTTGTCTCTTGGTAAAACGAAGTCGCCAAAAATTGCATTAATTTAACCGTTTCTATTGGATTAAATCCGTGAACAAAGGATTTGGCGATCCTTTGGTGGGAGATTTCGCAGGGCAGCCATTATTGGCCATCGCAATCGTGAGCGCTCCTCGGAAACCCAACACATTCTGCCTCTCCTCTACGTTTGTTGAAGACGCCAAAACTGCTTGAACCCCTTCCCCCCTCTGTCATACGTTGTAGTACATCCCCGAAAGTTCTTTCATTTTCAACTATTTAACTGGATGTGAAAATAATCTGATTAACTATGTGACTGTTTAATTATATTAAATAAATAACATTCCAGTTATTTTTTCAATAATTTAAGACTAATAAATAATCTCAATAATTTAGATAGTATACATGTTTGCAAGACTTCAATTTAATCGGACGATATTAAGTATTAAAATTCGAAACAAAAACTAAACTGAATTTTGTAGCCCAGGGCTCCAAAATCTTCTTCTCTAAATCCATTACTGCTTAAGCATGTAATTAAGCATGCAATTACTGCTTAAGCATGCTTCGGAATAACACATATATGCAAAATTTAAGCTCTATTGGACAATAGGATGTGGGTTAAAATTCGGGTTAAAAAATAGATTAAAATTTTAACTAAAGTTGAATTTATTGGATTTGAGGTCCAGGTTTCTAGGGCCACTCCTTTAAATCTCTTAGTTAAAGCATATATGTCATTAGAGTTATACATATATGCATACTTGCCAACATCCTAATTAATATTCCGTAGTGTTGTTAGCCCCGCCTTTTTTTTTTTTTTTTTTTTTTTTTTTTTACGATTAAATAAGAAGAAAAATACTCTAAAAAGATACCAGTGTGAAAAAGTAGGCGGGGCTATCAGTACTAATGAATATTAATTAGTATGTTGGCAAGTATATATATATGCAACCTTACAGATCAGTTTTAGTTAAATTAGTTAACCATTAATAATTTTTAATCTTCGTCCTCTTTTTTTTTTTTCAAGGACTTTTTTTCAATATAATTTTCAAGGACTAACCTCGGGAAATTTAAGGCGTCTGGTCCACCTACTTTTAACACTAATTTTATGCAGTCGTACATTTTAAAAATATTATATCCAGAGCAGAATACACACACACACACACACACACACACACACATATATATATATATATATATATATATATATATTTATTTATTTTATAAAATAATCATTTCATTTAAATAAATGAAAAAAAAAATAATCAGAAAAATAAGATATCTTATGGAAGTGAATAAAATGCTTTAAGTTGTTATAGCAAAATCTTTATAAAAACATGCACATTCGTGAAAAAAAAAATATATATAATGAAACACTCTGATTTTCTTACTAATTTCCGGGTCCTTATTATATAAATGCACATTTATATCATACGTGTTTTTTTCTAATAGCGTGCAACTGATGAAATATTTTAGTTTTATATTATCATTTCATGTATCTATGAAATTTATGAATATTATTATTTTTCACAAAAATCAACTACATTTTTGTAACACAAATAATCTAATTTGCTTAATATGGTAAATATCCAATGAGAAAATAATTATATCTGATTCATTTAAGAGATATTAGGTTATTCATATTTATTAAGCAACAAATTAATTTTATTTGAATTATTTATAGGTTATGAGATAATGGTATATGAACTATTCATTTCATATACTTCTCCAGAAAAAGTATGCAATCATTATAGTTTAAAGTATACAGAAATAAAGAAAAAAAAAATAAAATACCTATGACACAGTTTTTATAGTTTTTCGTAATAAGCCATTTTTTACTGATTCTATGCGTGTTTATGCAAAAAACCAATATATATATATATATATATATATAAGTTGAAATTGAAAAAAAAAAAATCTAATATGCAACTGATTTTGGTTATTTATAAAGTTGGCCATTTCTTTAAAAAAAAAATATTTAGATAATCTTAATTCATGCAACAATATTAGTTATTAATAGTTGTTAGAATTAATTTTGGAAGATAATAGTAGTAATTTTCCAATATATGAATATATATTAGCACAATATATTACTAAAATGACTAAAATTACTTCTGCTATGTATACATTTATAATGATTTTTCTTGGAAGATAATACCAATTTGAACATTAATTATTTAACTTTAGCTAGGTTAAAAACTGTTATTTGGTATTTAAAGTCAACATTACCCCTTTTGAATGACCTCCTTAGTCGTCACACATTTCAATACTACAAAGTGAAATGTGTGTATATATTTTGAGCACATAGTGAAATAGTACATAGTGTATCTAGATAATAATGAGATAGATAAGAAATTACCATAAACGAAAGTGATATTTCAATGTAGGGAGAGATATAGAAAAATTTCTCTGTGTGCAATTGAAATGTTATATCATTGATTCTAATAAACATATTTTTTAATTCTATTTAATTTCAAGCGGCTACTCTAAATTTTCTGTAACATCGTATTAATTTATTAATAGCAACCTTTGCTTATTTTAGGTGATTTGTTTATCTAAATGAATATAAAATATGAAGACAAGTTTTAACATAAGTTTTAACATAATATAAATATATAAGTTATAATATAATATAAATATATAAGTTATAATATAATATAAATATATATGTAAAAAAAAAAAAAAAAAAAAAAAAAAAAAAAAAAATTTAGAAAAGAGTTTGCGGAAAATTCAACACAATAATATAAAAAAAAATGTGAATACTAATATTTTCCTAAAATATGGCTTAAAATTTCTGAATTAATTTATTTTAATGCATTTCCATTTCTCTTTTTTTGAATGGTTCAGTGTAACAACTGTAATGAAACCATGAAAGCTAGTTTGCACAATCTGTCCTTACACTATTGTTGTGATTACGCACATGGGTAGAAAAGATTGTTGTTAATAATAAATAAAGTTAATTTTTTAACAATAATAATTGCACTTAAATTATTCTTTTAATGAAATTGTACTTAAATGAAAACAAACTTTATTGCATAAAGAGTGAATATTCCACAATAATAATTAAAGAGCCAGAAAAATGAAATATTTTAAAAATATTAAAATTATTTTAATTAAAGACAAAAAAAAAAAAAAAAAAAAAAAAAAAAAAAAAATCAGAATTTTCAAAGTGAATATTTTTAGAATCGCTGTTTGAAAAGTAAAAATAAATATTCAGTATATGTTTCTTGGCATTACTTTGCAAAAGCTGACTTAAACAGGAGTAAAATTTAAATCTCCTTTCTAGACTATGTATTTTGACAATATATATATATATCCCTTTTATCAGTTTTACGGAATTTTACGTATTGATTTAAAATTAAATTACAAAAGAATTAAAAAAAAGCACATTTCATGTTAAATGTAGCAATACAGTCATTTGCAAAAGTTTAAGACCATCCATAGAAAAAGCAGTTTTAATGGAATTTTGCAAAAATAACATACGTATTTTACATATAAAAGAACAAAAGAGACTATACATGGTTATTTACTGTAATTTATTTTGTCGGACCTCCTTTGTTTTTAATAACTTGTGCAATCCTCTTAGGCATGCTATATAGAAGGGACATGCAGTAAGCTTTAGAATTGTCTATTCACCAGATATGCTTTATTGCTTCAAAAAGAGACGTAGCAGTGGATGGTTGCTTTACAGCGACTTTTTTTTTCACAATACACCACAATATATCTATTGGATTCAAATCTGGGCTATTACCTGGCCCTTTGATTTTCTATGCCCTCAGTTACTTCCTGACAATCTTCGCCATGTGACACGGAGCCCTACACTGTAAAAAATAGGTTCTTAAAAATAAGTATAGATTATCTCAAAATAGCCCCGAAACAATATATACTTAAATTTGAAAACCCATATACTCATTTTTGAGTATATTGACATGCTCAAAAATGGGTTTGACCAATAAGGATTCCAATATCCCCATGTTTGGCATGTCAGTGTACTCAAAAATGAGTACATGGGTTTTCAAATTTAAGTATATACTGTTTCGGGGCTATTTTGAGACAATATATACTTATTTTTAAGAACCTATTTTTTACAGTGTACCATGCATGAAAACTTAACATTTATGAACTAGTGTGAAGCTTCAACTTATGACGTATGAAATTAAGGTACCGCTTTCCGTTCATAGTGGTTTTAGGAGGCCCAAAACACAGACTGGCTGTACCGGACACTAACATTGCACCCCATATCATTTGGCTTGGAGGATGTTTCACAGTTTAAGTCGTATATCTCTCATCATATCTTTTTCCCCTTAGGCGGCGAACACTTGTAGAACGTGCAGAAAATTGCTGTTCACTTGGGTCACCCGAAAATAATACCCTACTTCACCACTGTCCAATTCTGGTATTGTCTGGCGAAAGTCAATCCTTTCTTTTTCATCCCAGCAAAACTTATACTGGTGGGCTCGTTGTGGCCTACAGCTGGCATGCTGCACTTGCCACCAGTTGCCGGTTGCCCCATATAACTCCAGCACTGGGTCGTTTATGGCTGCCAGCAGTTATGGAGGCCTGAAGAAAAATGGTCGGTGGCCCAGAAGTGGCATAAACACAGTTAGCCTTATGCAGGCTATCAGCACACGGCCAACATCATGTTTTTAATGTTGTGGCCACAAATTATTATGCCATAACCAATTTGTATGCATAGAGGGCGTTGTGATGCATTTTCTGTTGATTTGAAATTCCCTCGCTGTCATGTCATTTCATACGACGTTTGTTGTTCGTTATTGCAGTCTGCGGGTAACGCTTCAACATTGAAAGGTGTTGCATGCAGTAAAAAGAATATAGGAGTAAGTAATTCCATTATTAATTTGATTTTGTGTTATATTTTAAATACTATTTCTTAAAGTGTTTGACTTAAAGCCATTACTATAACAAAAGGATTTCTAGAAATGTACAGCAAATATCCAGTTGATCTGTTTTAAGTAAATTATGGTAATCGTTAACTTTCTAGTTGTATTTTTATTATTGTTATTATTATTTTAATTGATTTAATAAAATAAATATTATGGATTTTAATTTATCTATTTATATTATATGGACGGGAGAAAGTTATTAGAGTAATTAAAAATATGTTTTAATTTTTATGTTACGTTTATGTTTTATTTATTTATTTTTGCTTCTTCCTTCTGTACATTTAAGAAGAAAACGTTAGATTCGGGAAAATTTTTAAGGTCCGGTTTTCGATGGATCATACACGTTTGGGTTGTTTTGATGAACATAATTTGAAAAATTGTCTGCCTGCCTTTCTGTGTGTGATGAAAAAATTATGAAAGTAATAGTAGTCCAAAAAGTTTACTTCCCCTACTTTTTATTTATTTATTTATTTATTAGTACATGTACAAACATCGCTTCCTCCACCCCTGAGGGAGAAGTATACCCAGATAGAGTAAATTTCCAGTATGGGTACCCTTGAAAAGAATTCGTCAATTATCTTTTTTTTTTTTTTATTGGAAATAATTTATAACTTTGTTTTAATTTAGCACAAAGGTTCAGTGATTTACTTGAAAGGTATTGAAGAGTTTCTTTTAAAAAATACCAGCATTCAAAATTTACCCCCTCATGGGGAAAGACAAGCGATACTTCATCTTACAAAAAAAAAAAAAAAAAAAAAAAAAAAAAAAATCTTGGTTGGTTGTTAGTTACATAAATATTTATTTTTTATTTCATATTAAAAAAATAATTATCATTAGTACATTTAAATGAATTCTCCTCCTATACTGTGTCATATTGAAAATTACGAAGATGTAGAAATATAGATCCATGTGTTGAGTGAATGACACATAAATGTAATCGGGAACGATTTCAATAAAGGCCAGACCATATCAAGTTTGGTTAAATTTCGTCCATTGGTTTGTGAGATACAGCGCCCACATTTTTTTTATACACACTTTCAGAGAAAAACTTCCTAAAAATGATCAAATCGTGTTCAGGAATCTCAAACCATTGAAATACATCGAAAAAAGGATGTCAAAATTTTTCTTCTAATATATATAGGAAAGTAAAACACTTAAAAAAAAATAATAATAATAATAAAATTATTTTCAAAGATCTTGGTATGAAATTAATTTCTTTCGAAATTTAGTATATTAGACTTCTTTGAAATGAAAATTGCCTGCCTCCATCATAGAAAACAATTTAAATAAATTATAATTTTAATATGTAATTTTTATAAACTATTATTAAAAAAAAAAAAAAAAAAAAAAAAAAAAAAAATGGTAGCCATAATGAACTATTTTATTTTATTTATTTATTATTATTTATTATTATTATTATTATTATTATTTTAATGAAAGTACGAAAAATAATTTCACTTTTACGAAACTGGAATGTTCCCTAGCAATTTCCCATAACAGTTAAAAATACTTTTGGGCATCACTAATAAATGAACCATAAACATTTATTTTATTATTTTTAATTGAAAACACTTTTTATATCTCTAACTACACATTAATAAATCAGAAAACCATCTGCACTTCTTTCATAAAGACAACAAAATGTAACTGATAGTTGCTGTTGCTGCCTCAGCGTTTTGGGCAGGAAGGCGATTTGCTTATTCAAGTTCATGAGGAACAGTGTTTGCAAAATAAAGGGTCAATTCATCAATTATTTTTAGATGAAAATTAATGTAAGTATACAGCTAAAAGTTTATAGGTGTAATATATGTCATCGTTCCATGAATTGCATAGAGATTCATGGAGTGCAGCTTCTGTTTCTTACAGGACTATAAAAAAAAGTATATTCATTTATTTATTAAAAGCTTATAGATTGAAATTATTTGAAGTGCGCTATTAAAAAAAATTTCAGTAAAATAATGATATTTATCTCAATTATGCTAGAATCTGTGCCAACTAATTATTAATATTAATATTATTATTAATTTCCATAAACCTAATACCGTAGGTAATGGAAGCATTGTATTCGGTCAAAAATTTTGATATCGAGTTTTCACTTGATTTATATATTTTAAGATCTCCTGAGTCAGAAAAGTGGTTTTTGGCAATTGGTCTGTGTGTTTGTATGTCTGTACTGAATATTATATGCTATGTTTCTGGAAATTTTCTCACTTTTATATCTACAAAACTAATAAAGAACGAAGAACTTAAAACATAATTATTATAGCAATGAAGAACAGGGTTTGAAAAAAGTAAATAAAGAACTTTTAAAATTTAATTTACAAAATTACAAATAATAATAATAATAATAATAATAATTAAAAAAAGTTTTAATGTCGAAATGATTCCACGGTTATTAATTAGGTGAATAAAATAGGCTCGAGTGAAGTAGTTATAAATAGCGAAGTATTGCTCTTTCATACATTTGAAAATATGCCTAACTATTTATTTTTAAAATAAACAAATCAAAATAAAATATAAAAAATTGGGAGTGATATTAAGCGCTTTAAAAACATAATTGCCTGATAGGATTGAAGTAGCGCAATGACATATATCTTAATCCTTTGCGGTACAAGGTAAATCGGATCATTTACATTATACTGCCACCGGAATTCACGAACAAATTAAAATAAAAGAAATTTAAAATTTTTAGGTTTTTGAAATAGGCCTTTTTCTGCTATTTTATAAATCTAAATTCTTGCTAAAAAATTTCCGGGATGGGTTTTTGAACTTGAGAATTAAAATTACGTGTTCCATCAGCGAGAACACTGCACCGGAGAGGGTAAATACTACATTCGGCGAATTGTTGACAGAATTTTTGAGAAATGAACACATAAATGTAATAATTATATTATATTAATATTATTAAATATTTTAAGTATATTAATCATATTATAAATTTATAATATAATACATTTATTTTAAGTATAAATTTAATATAACAGAGTGAAGGTAAGGAAAACTGTTTCGTGTAATTAAATTATCTGACCAAAACTAAAATGTTTAATAGATGCTGACATATAGTAAAAGTGTAGTTCTTGAGTAATAGTAGCATCATCTGTCTACCGACAAATACACAAACTGAACTTCTCTGATAAGACTCTGTCGAAGGCACTGGGGGCTGGGTTCGAACATTGCACGAAAAAAGGAAACGCTATCAGATGCAGCGAATAATCGAAACTTGGTTTTCTGTAATTTCAGCAGACTTTGCTTTAGCTGTTAATTTTAAAATAATATAAAAAATATATAATTATTTATTCATTTTCTTTCTTTCTTTCGTTCTTTTTTTTTTTTTTTAATGTATTTAATTGTAGGTACAGCAAAGCGGACAAAGCCTGATAGTAATAAATAGAAAACTTTGTGAATAAACATAATAATTGCATCAATTCTTTCAGTGACTGAAATAATACCACATCCCTTCGTCAGTTTAACAATAAGCACGAATGCATCAAATCACTTTTGCTACACTTATGCCCACTTTGTTTCATCTGATGAAGGGTCGTTGTGCTATTTCGACCAGAAACAATTGTTGCTATTTTTTTTTTTCTTTAATGGTGTTTTTTACAATGTTCTCTTTATTACATACTTGAATGTAACAATTTCTGTTTCAATATTTTATAATTTTTACTTGTAAAGTTACATTTATTTATATCAAATAATTTAACAAAGTTAAACGTATTGAAATTTGAACACTTTAAAAGAAAAGATAATCCCCTTCATTCCAAAAATAATAATAATAATAATAATATAAAGAAATATTTGCACTGAAAATAAAAAAAAATAAACTTATCATGGAAAAATGGATCAACTGATTATCTCCTATATGCTGTACTAGAAATCCTGAATTTATAACTACAGTTTCTGAATCAAATACTTGAACATAGTATTTAAAAATGAATTGTACAAAATCAAATTAAATATTGGATGCTGGATAAATATTGGATAAACTTGCTGCTGCCTCATCAGAAAAAAGAGGAAAAAAAAAAAAAAAAGAAGAAGAAGGAAAAAAAAAAAAAAAAAAGAAAGAAAAAGGAAAAAAAGAAAAAAAAAAATAGCCCTAATAAAACTAGAGGTATCACCAACAAAACAAATATACTAGCTGGGTGATTCCACGGAAAACACGACAATTATGTCCGGCACGTGACAGTTATAATTTCATTAAAAAAAATTATAATTAAAAAATACAATGGAAAAAATTGTGCTTAAAAAATCATATAAGTTTATATGATTTTTTAACCACAAATTTTTTTCCATTATATTTTTTTAATTATAATTTTTTAATGAAATTATAGCTGTCACGTGACGGACATAATTGTCCTGTTTTCCGTAGAATCATCCATTTATAACCAAATCACTGCTGGCCCATTAATGGGAAAATATAAAGGGCCAATGAAGACTGCCTGCAGTAATATATTTTTTTATGTTTGCCACAGCTGGCCCTCTGTAGGCTGCCAGCAACAACATGGAAAAATTATGTTTGACATCAGGTGGTCCAACACTGGCCCACAAACAATTTTTAACCTAATGTCGGTTGCCAACAGTGGCCCACAACCTATTTTCAACCAACAGCTAGCTGCCAGCAATGACCCATCAGGGGCCCACTGAATTATTCCGACCGTATTGCAGGCTGCCAGCAGTGGATCGGTCGAATGCGGCCACCTGATGGCCGGCGTAACATATTCCCTTCGGCACCTTAACTTTTGCCACCAACGGGCCAGCAGCTGTTACTGTTGGTTGCCAATACTTGGCCTCGTGTTGGCCATCATCCCAGGTTTTGCTGGGATACTTGGAATAAATCGAGCCTTCCTTACAGGTTTATGGGATGATAAACCAAAATCTTTGGCCAACCGTCTTGAAATAGTACTCAAACTGGCGTTGGTGTTTTTGCATCCAGAAAATGCCTAATCGTATTGCAGGAGGTTCTTGGATCTCGTACGACCATCCTTCTTATCACATAATCATCACGTGCCCTCGTTGACCGCGTATCTTAAGGTCCACAATTTTCCCCGAAATTTTAAATGTACTAATAGCTTGATGCACAGCTGTATTACCCACATTTACTCTCTAACCAATTTGAAATTTAGAAGATCCAATTTTATGCAGCGACAATATTTCAACCTTTTTTGCAACAGTAAGTGAAGGTTTTTTTACCCATTACAGTAATTACACAACAACACTGTATACGACAAAATCTAATAAACAACTGGCGATAAACATACCGGCCACCTTTATTTATAGCAGTAAAATGCGTCTGGTGCAATCAACGCATGATATGACGCAATAATCTCTGCAGAAGGGACAACGTGCTAAAATACTGAAAATCAGTTATTGGTCTTAAACTTTTGCAAATAACTGTAAATAAAATATTGCACACTTAAGTGTTTAGAATAATATATGTACATTAGCATTTATTTTTTGCATAGATTTTACTGTTGTTACAAAAAAAGGATTTAACTTAATACTCTAAAAAAAGCAGATAATGGAATTACAGAAATAAATCAATTTTAATTGCTTATTTAATATTACAATGTGAAAAAAAATCTATAATCTTTAAAATAAGAAATTAAGAATTAAACTATTTCATTATTTTAAGTTTTAATTATTTGAAAATTAATTTCTGACGAATTACACTGTTCCCATTCAAAAGTGTTGTGATAATATTCTAAAAGTCCATATTTGAAAGCTGTTTAAAAATAATATCATGATTAATAAAAGTTTAAGAATTAAACACGTTAAACTTCATTTCGTTTACTGTATTTAATATAGCTTCATTTCAACACGAAATATAAACATAACATTAAGAAACGCTGAAGTATGAAACGCTAAATGTGATTTAATTGCAGAATTGCCAGTTTCATTAAGCAAAGTATTTGCATTCAAATCCCATTTCTCTGAAGAACAAAAATATTATTTAATTTTTTTACGGTACTTCTATTTATTTATTTATTTATTTTTTTTTTTTTTTCACTTGCTACTTTTAAAACTTGCTACTTTTATCTTATTCAAAATACAAAACTTTTATCACGTGAAATGATCAATTTAATTGAATGAGAAAACAATTTAGAGAAAAATAACGATAATTTATTTTTCCGGGGTGTATAACATTATCTTAAATTTTTATACAAAAATAAGTTTTATACGTCCATGGTCGTCGTAGAATAATATACTGAAATGTAATGAAATTATTCATGATTTCCAGTTATATTTATTATAATTATGTTCATTTAAATCATAATTTCTCAATAAAAACAGACAACTGCTGAATATCTTCATCCTTAATATTTTTTAGTTAAGATATCTATTAATATTATTAATATTAGATTTTTCTGCAGATATCAAATGCATTTATGTAAAAGAAATAAATATAATTTACGTAATTAGATAAATATCTGATCACAATAATAATTATTATTATTATCTCTGATTCATTTAAGTTTGTGTTATTCTCATTTATTAAGTAGCAAATTAATTTTATTAGGATACTGTAATAACAGATAAGACAGTGAAAGATAAAGTTTTTATTATACATAGTTTTCAGAGAAATTATATATGCATGAAAATTCAAAATATTAGGAAATAAATGCATAAATTGATTTCAGAATTATGCACAATTTGTGACTTTCTATAATATGTTTGTTAGAGTTGTATTTTTATTAAGTAGGGGAGAGTGGGGATGAATGGGACATTTTTCATGTTTTTACAGATAACGTTCACCATATGTAATTCAGAATTTTGTAACATTGCTCGTAAGTACAATTCAGTAATCAGTTACATATAAACATAATAACTGTAATAAAAAGTTATCATTTTTAATAAATAATAATTGTTTTTTACATGCATGTACATTGTCCCCTTGATCCCCACCTATGGGGATGAATGGGACAGAACTGGAATTAACAACGAAAAGTAAACAAAATGGAAAGTAAACAAATTTTTAAAGTTAAATTGGGTTATGTGATTTTATTACACACAATGAAGTTCCTGAAATTAACATATTGACTCAAATTAACATCAAAAGGTAAAAGCACTTTGGTTCGCACAGTTCCTAGTGCTCTAGTCTTTGGTAATTTAATCTAATAAGATCTAATCTAAAAAAAAAAAGACACTAGAAAGATATAAATCATTATAATAGAGTACAAATTATCCAGATAAATTTTTGTTTCCGACTCATCTGGAAAAATCAGCATTCTATTCTGTATTACATTAATAATCACCAGGATTTATTCAATTAGCTTGATTGAAATTGTGATTTGATCCAATTATTATTAGTTTATTTATTTTATTTATTTTAGTTATCGATATTATTGATTTAAGTTGCATTGAATATTCTAACTTATATTTTTTTTAATCATAATTATTATAAACAAAAATTAGAACAATTAATTTCATTCTATTTTTCTCTAAATCCATGCTACTTTTATAACTCCATGTTATAACTATTGAGCTACAGGTTATAAAAAAAATGAAAATATATTTACGGTTTGTTTTAATATAATTTTTGTTTACAATTTTAAATTAGAACATAGTGGGGAATTTCCCATTCATCCCCACCACCACATGATCATATAAAACATGAAATAGGCCTAAGGAACAATTGTCAATATTCTACTTGAATATCATGAACGCAATAAAAGATTTTGCCTTTTCAGCATGTATGTGTTATATTAACTTTAAGCAAATAGTTAATTTTTAAGTACTACCTAATTGAATGAGTAAAAACTTACACTGGCAGCAGAAAAAGGCACTTTAATTTTTTCTCCCCTACAATAGACAGCACAATTCTGAAACTAAACTTGATGAATGATCTAAGTGCCATATATCAGAAAAATTGTCAAGTTTGTAGTTCTTGCAAAACATAAAAATTTTGCTATTGTCCCATTCATCCCCACTCTCCCCTATATTTAAGAGAAATTTATAAAAGGGAAAATTTCATAAGTCGGCCACCTACCTTTTATGTTCCATAGAAATTTAGCCCTTTATAGAGGCAACCTTTTAATAGAGATCGTTGAGAAATTCTTAATTCATACATCAGATCCTATAAATGCAATGATTTTAATTACTTAAATCCTTAATATTATATAAAGAGATTATAATAATATTTAATATTAATTTGATTTTTGGTAATGAATTTATTTGATCAATTGTTTATTTTTACACCTTTATTTTTTTATGTATACCAGAAAAAATATTATGTTTTACATAATTTCTGAGTTGTGTGTCTATTTTGTTAAACAAAAAAAGAAAAAGAAAAAAATCACAATTTTTTTTTTAATGGAGAAAATATAAATTTAAGATTTAAATTTTTTATCTTAGCTAATTTTAATTCATTTATTTTGCCTTTAAATTCACCATTACTCATTTAGCAATCATTACATTCAAGCTTATTAACTAAATAATGATATGACACAAAATGTCTTTTTTCAATGATTCAAATTTACCTCTGACTATTGATATATAAAAATGAATAATTTGAGTTTGAGTAAATACTTCGATTATATATATACAGTAAAAAAAGAAGTAGAATGAAAAAAAAAAAAAAAAAAAACTTTTACCATAATTCTTAAACGTCCCTAGTAGCTCACTTGTCCGCTGAACATCCTGAGTAAGTAAATAGGATGATTTCCCTTTTATCCACACGACATCCTGGGGATGCTTTTCGGAGACGATGTGCTACTGGGGGAATAAATAATACATACATACATACAGTCGGCAACAAAATTATCTGAACACTAGCAAAAATTCCTATGTAAAATAAAAAAGTAGAGTTAATACTGTTTTCTTAAATAAATCCTTGTCGAATCGTGTTCTTATTCAGTCTAAGAACAGGATTCGACAAGGATTTATTTAGTAAAACTGTATTAAGCGTACTTTTTTTATATAGGAATTTTTGCTAGTGTTCGGACACTTTTGTTACCGACTGTACATACATAAATTATTAGTGTAATATTAACATATATACACCTCTCTCTCTCTCTATATATATATATGTATTGTTTTTTTCAAATTTAATTACCAGTTAAAGCTTTAATCAATTACTTGATTGAAAGTAACTGAAATTAATAATGTAAATCGTGAGTGCAAAAATTTACCCTGATTTAAAATTGTATTTTGAATGTTTTGGGCATCACCATTATTTTTCTTGTATGCTAAATTTTAAAATGATTTAAAATTCTAAACTCTTTATATATATATATATATATATATATATATATATATATATATATATATATATATATATATATATATATATATATATATATATATATGTGTGTGTGTGTGTGTGTGTATAATACAATAATAGATTAACCAAAGAAAATATGCTCCTAAAGAAGCAAAATATGTTTCAGAAGTAATACATGGAGATTAAAAGACTGGCAGATAAATGTTTGATCTCAAAGACTGAAACTAAAGTATCAGCACATAAGGGAAATTAACAACATATGTAAATTAAGAACTTTCTTCTTTTGAGGGTATGGGAGGAACACATTTTTAATTTTAGACATTCCTGTTTTTTTTTTAATTCACTTTTTCCCAGAATAATTTCATTTCAATACAACTCAAAGTCTTTATTAAACAAGGTTTCGAAACACGTTTTTTAATTCTAAGGATTAATTTAAATGCATTTGAGAATGTTCCGACACAATATGATTTGATCTAAATATTTTCGTTATCAGATTGTAAATGATCCCTATTTTCAAAGAAAAGCCAGCCTTTTAAATGATACGAAAAATTGGCATAAGTCACTTTATTTCTGTATCATAATTCGGTTCGTTTTAAAGATAGAGTTATGCAGTTTTTTTTCTAATGGTCTTGTTTAATGAAAAATAAAAACTTTGCAATTGACAAAAATTGCGTTGAGGGACTGTATAAAAATTAAAAAAATGTTAACTTTTAAAAAATTAATGGGAGTTTTTTTTTTCCTCTTTCTTAATGTAGTCGTATTTCTTACCTTAATTTGGACGTTTTTTCAATTTACATTGCCCATTCATCTGTAAGGGGAAGAGAAATAAAGCGCATTTCAACCTTTTTGGGACACCCTGCATATATTTTTTATTGCAAAAAAAGGGTGGGTGGGTTTTATGTCGCACTAGTGCTGCGCAGATGAGCAATTGGCGACGGGCTGGGGAACACTCCTAGAGGTGATCCGGAGCATGCCATCACAAATTTGATCCTCCACGGAAAGGAATGGCTCTTCCATTTCCGTGACCCCCAGAGGTATAATTTTTGATGGGGACATGGAGGATATTGGGACCATGACAGAATTTACGTGCACCAGCCACCATTAGTGTACACGACGGTCTTTGGCCGGCTCGAGTACCGAACCCGCACAACCTTCTAATTACGAGGCCGGT
The DNA here is from genome assembly GCA_963930645.1 of Salticus scenicus. Classification (NCBI taxonomy): domain Eukaryota; kingdom Metazoa; phylum Arthropoda; class Arachnida; order Araneae; family Salticidae; genus Salticus; species Salticus scenicus. Next base: position 232,370,057 of record OZ005659.1, read on the forward strand.
GCTCTACCGACTGGGCTACCTCGGCCCTGGAAAAAAAAGGAAAAAAAATGTTTAAGCATTTATTTAACTTGGATTTTTATCATTTATTCTTATATTTCGTAAAAAAAATTCAATGAATAACTTTATTTTCTTTGTTTTAAAATGTCTGGTCAAACAGACACATGTTGTTTAAAATATATTAAAAGACGTGTTAAAGCGACTTGTAAAGCGACTTTTCTAAGTAAACTATATTTAAAAAATTCTTCAATCAAAACTTTTCTATTTGTTTTTACCGGTTTCAGGAAAAATAAGCTCAATTTTATGGAAATATGTACAAAGGTATTAGATAACGAAAAAAGCACTAGTTAGTTTGCTAATTGTACTTGTTATTATTATTATTACTATTTTTATTATCTCCATTATTCATTAAATATTGTTAAAAATATTTTAGTATAAATATTAGGAATTCCTTTTTTTTTCATTAATTTTTATTTTAAATAAGGGATATATATATTTTTTATCATAAATAATTATACTTTGAAGTATACCGGATAAACTTTAAGTTTCAGAAGCAACAACAAAAATACATTAGAGATAACTTGCTTTATATAAATTTTAATGAAAATAATTGAAATTATACAAGAATTATCATACACATAATATAATATATATATATATATATATATATATATATAATTTGAGGCTTAATATAAAGTTCATAATAATGTTTAAAAGAATTATGCAAATTAAATTATATTGATTTATATATTTTTAGTGTGTTTAAAATTTAATTTACCTGAATTTAGTTCACTTCCTTAAAATCTGAAAATGAAAAAATATTGTTATATATATATATATATATTTCCCTCAACGTTTAGAGTATTTTCTACTATAAATAAAGCAATCTAATAACAACTTTGCAGGAGTAGCAATTAAATGAAAGAAAATGTAAATTTAAGATTTAGGATTAAGTGATATTTAAATTTTTAATAACAAATTAACTAATTTTTAATATGTGTATATTTGGACGATAGCGACAATTTTATGTAAATTTTAAACGTCATATTTTTAGGTATGTATACAGAAAGTATATGTGTTTTTTCATAATTAGTAACAAAATATTCATTTTTTAAATTTGGTATAAAGAAAAAAAAATATTTTATGCAATTCATATTTTTATTTCTTTATTTATTTTATTTATTTTACGTTTTTATAGCGTATATCGTTTATATATAATTACATTACTAGAGTTGCATACTATCACTATGAGCAATATTTCTAATGTATAAAATACATATGTCTGAAAAAATTTAGCATTAAAATTTAGTAGTTCTGCATTTTGTTACTCTGAAATAATCTCTTTATTTTTCTCAACAAGTTCCTTTTCTCATAAATCTTACTCCACTTGATGTCCAATAGCATGTTTTGGAATTCGTTTTCTTTTCTTTTAAAATTATCCGCTAAAGAAATTTCGATTCTGTATAATAAATTATGTTTTGACGGATGACATATAAAAACAATTCACTATTTGTGAAAAATATATAATTTATTTTAAATTTAATTCTTTTTTTTTTTTACTAGATTTACTGCTGCATTTTAAGCAAAGTTGTGCAAAAATTGCTTGATGTCTTTCACATGACTATTACATAAGAGAAAATTTTTCTTTTTTCTTTTAACATTTTCCTTATTCATTTTATATTTATTTAAAACTGGGGCAAAAAAATGAACTTTTTTTTTTTTTTTTTTTAATTGCATAATCGAAAATTAAACTATTAAAAAGTCAAATATTTATTTTACTTATTAGTACGACATGGCTATTTCTTTCAAACGATTTTGCATTATCATCAGTTTTTGCATTATCATCGTATTATTTTTTTTTTTTTTTTTTTTTTTTTTTTTTTTAAAGATTTAGATAAATAAAAAGTGCACTTGGAGAATGAAACACATTGGTACTGGATAATTTAATTTATAGAAATATCATTGATCTAGACTAATTTAAATATTTTTTCAAAAAATAAGCAGAACGGAAAACAAATAATATATTACCTGGTGGCATGATATATATTTAAATAAAAAAAATCCCTCTTTTGCATTATTAAAAATATGTGTTTAAAATAAAATTGCGAAAATAGCTCCAAAAGCAATGGAACGTCTTGGATATCCGGGCGAAATTTCAATTTTGGTACCGAAGTAGCCCGGCAGTTCGATGCCAAGATGTTTACTTCTGCAACTGCGATACCCATGTTAATTCATTGCCAAAATGACTGCAAAAATATAAAAAATCTCTAAAGAGGTCCAATTCTAAAGTTATACCAATGTAATTTTAAGAAATTTCATTTCGTTAATTTTACTTATTAAAACGTTTTTTTACTATGTAATATACAGCCATAAATTCAAAAATATTATCCTTTAAAATTCAGGGTGACCCTAAATAAATTTCAGGGCTTAGAATGTTCCGACGGGAGACGAAGGATTCCGAAAAAAAAAATAATAATAAAATATAAAATGCCAAATTTTACAGTTAGGGGAGTACGCGGCGCTGTTTATTTTTAAGTAAAACTTCTTCTCGCGGACATTTAACTGCGTCTCACCAATTTCAAAATAATAAATTAGACAAAAACAGTGCTTTAAAAAATGTGCAATCATCAATTTTAAAATTATAAATTGCGAAAAAAATTGCTTAGAAAAACAGCGCCACATGTTCTCAAGTAGAAAATTTTGGAACATTTTTCTTTGGAATTCTTCCTTAATTTTTCTATAAACTTTGGTGCCGTTCTTGCAATTAGATCGCACTGAAATACACTGTAAGCACTGTCAGTTTAATTATGGCCATCCTGTATATTTCTATGACGATGTTGTATGTTTTGTTATAAAGATTTAAATTTAAATTGTGTTCTTTTAAACATTCGGACTATTATTTTAACTTGAAATTTACGCACTTGCTACTTTTTTCAAAGATAATTTTCAGTACAGAATACTTTTCTGATATGAAATGATAATTTCATTTAAATAAGACAACAATTTAGAGAAAACAAAAGTTATCTTGAGGATATGAATAAAATTATCTTAAACTATTCTTGCCAATTTTATTCTTGGCAAAGACATTTTTTAATGCATGCATATTCGTATAATAATGTAATAAAAAGAATTTCAATTAATTTACAATACCTATCTTTGTAATTTCTAGTCCTATTTATTACAATTATGCATGTTTAAGTGATAACTCTTTTTCTAATAACGTCCAACCGACGGGAGTTATTGGCTTCGTTTAGCCTTTTTATTTCACATATTTATGAATATTATGAATAATATTACTTTCCACAATAAATTAAATATGTTTTGAAATAGGAATAATCAGAATTTATTTAATGATGTAAATACCCTAAGAGAAAAAAAGTATGTTTATGATATTAATATTTATTAAGCAAAAATAAATTTTATTATGATTTTTTAATAGGACAGTAACATAATATAACTAGGATAATTTATTATAGAAATATCTTTATAAAAATTCTATAAGCGCAATAACTCAAAGTATAAAGCACAAAATAAAAAGATGAAAAAAAGAAAAAAAAAAAAAAAACACTGATATTACACGTTTTTGGCTTTTTTAAATATATGAGCTTTAGTTGATTTTGTAAAACTCGTGTACGCGAAATATAAATATAATATATATTTATATATTTATATATATAAATGTATATAAATTTAAACTTTTTAAAGCGGCATCCTATACCATACCATGGAAATTTGGCCTTTCATAGCTATTTTATTAGTAGCATTTAGATATCTTAAATCTTTCAACAAGGTCTATAAAAGAAATGGTTTTAAATATCATATTATAAAAAAAAAAAAAAAAAAAAAAATGTGTGTGTGTATATATGTATATATATATTCTCTTCATTTTAATTATTTTATTTTTAATCTATACATTACTTATATTTTTGGCCTGCAAATTAAGTTTTCCTATCTCTCTAGAGAGTCATTTTGTTATTGCTTTTTTATTTAGAAAGCTCTTCTTTGAATTTTTATAAGCTCTTTCTTGTTATGTTTCTGTCGTTTGTATTATCATTAGAATTCTTTTTTATTTTGAAGTAGGTAATATTCTAGTTTTCATCTAAATAAAAAAAGAAAAGAAGAAAGAAAACTTCCACTAGTCAAATTATTTATTTTCATTTTAGTTATTTAGTAGTCTCTTTAGGATCTTCTGGAATAATGTGGTAATTTAATAATCTTCTGCATGAATGTCCAGTTTAGATAATTTGTTAGATAAAAACGGCCTTTGTTTATCTATAATTTCCAATAAAGTTTCTTGAGAAGAAAAATCGATTTGAGCTCTAAATCTTAGTTTTATACTTATTTATATTTGCTATTTAAAATTAACAATATGCTTTAAGTGTTTGTAAAACAGAATTGGAGTATTTGTTTTAAAAGTAAAAATGTAAAGCCTTTTGAAAAACACCATAAATATGAAACAAGAATTATATCCTGCGGGTTACACAAGATACGGTTTAACAAGATACTTTCCTTCGAAAATTTGTTTATACTTTTTTCGAATGAATGTGACCTTAGAATGCAGAAGTTATATGATATTTAAAGAAACGTGACTCATGGCATGAGCTAAACTGCAACTGCTTAAATTTTATTAATTAAATAATGATTAAATTAATTTAATAATTTAAACAATAACTATTTATAATTTAAATAAACGTGACATATAATAGGAGTTAAAATGCAACTGCGTAAATTTTAATAATTAAATAATTATTAAATTAATTTAATAATTTAAGCAATAATTATTTAATGTATAATTTAAATTTAATAATTATTTAATTAAAATAATACATTTTAAAATTTCATATGTTATATTTAAACTTTTTAGAGGGGCTCATACAAAATCCTATGGTGAAGATTGACAACTGCTGTCACAGTCCTTCTATATATATATATATATATATGTTTGTGTGTGTGTGTGTGTATTACCAGCACATTTGGAAGAGTAGATTTGTTTAATAGTAATTTTATTGTTATATCATTAATTTTTAATATAATAATTCCGTAATAGTTTTCGACACTGATTCCGTACTCGATAGTCTGAATGATCTACTTGACAATATAATTTTATTTTGCGTAACGAAATTTAAATTAAACAATACTTTATAGAAACTCGGGGGGTTGAATTGCGGGTCTGAAGTCCAAGCTTCGGGTCAAGTTTAGCCGAAGAACGCAAGTTTCTATACTACTCTAGTTTTTATATAATTGAAAAAAGAAATCTTATTTCTGTATTATTATTTTGTTAAAAATATAAAATTTATTTTTATTCTATTTTATTTTATTTTATTTTTAACGAATTTATTGTTTATTTATTTATTTTTCACATATATTGTTGTTGCTAAAAAATTATGATTTAATTTAAACTAAAAAATTTATGATGAAAATTTAATGTTATCTTTATAAGTATAGCCTTTGTGATCGTTTTAAACTGTATTCCTCTCTCGCTGAAGCATTATTCATAACAGTCCAAATATCATTGCTTTCCACTAATAATTACTATGAGAATAGTGAACTTTGTCAGTGTTTATTTATTTATTTTTTGTGTCCATTGATTAATATATGTATATGAAAGGATAAAATAAGCAAGATTCTAAACTAGTATTTAAATTAATATTAGGTGATAAATTAATATTAATATCTCAGAATAAATCTTAATTAAAAAAAATAAAATAAATAAAAAAAAATGAGAATTCTATTTGAGTGCCAAGGTAAAGTTGGTTTCTCAACAGAGTTTCATAGCGCGGGAATCTGATTTCAGAATAAGTTTCGTAATCAAAATTATGCAATAGTCGAAATAAGCGGTAAAGCATTGTGAAATACTAAATCCTAGATGTCCGGGTCACCCAATCGTAAAAGGTAGGCGTGTTTTAGCTTAGCTAATTATCCAATAAGCATTCATAAGAATAGTTTCGGATCCCCCCGAAATATGCAGTATTTAAGTGAGAGCACGCGAAAAATCGTGGCTTTTTACGATAATCACTAGCTCAGTAAACTAACATTAACTGATACTTCATCATGTAGAAGTTTACAAGCTAAACTCGCGGCACCCTTCGGGGTTCGCCGAAAGTGCCGGCCATCGACACCTTTTTCCGGGATATCCTGCTCAGGATGTCTTCATACTCGGCCCATGACTGCATCATCTATTGTGAACTTAATAAAGGATAGAGAGAACTTAATAAAGGATATTTCGAACTCAATGGACTCCATACTTTCTCTCACATAAGATGTCTACTTTACTACATAAGATGATTGACACCATTTCCGTCAACCTAAATATGATTCTTATTATTAATTTAATATTAGAGAGAATCAGGAAATTTTAATGTTAAATATTTTATTAATTTTAATTTCAATTATATAAAAATTAATTTTTAAAGCAATATACAATCCCAATTTATATGTGTTGTGACGATATTTTTTAAGTCTGTATTTGAAAAATAAAAATCCTCTTTTTTCATAAAACTTTAAGCGTTACATGCTTTAAATTTTATTTTTTTTAATTGTATTTGAGGTAGTTTCGTTTCAAGAATAATTACATTATTAATTTTAGAGAATTATATATATATATGTGTGTGTGTGTGTGTGTAATTTATTCTTTGTGTTTTCATTATCGTTAAGCGGAAAATTTCCTTTCAAATTTCGTTTGTCTAAAAACATAAATAAGATAAGAAAAATATTCACGATTCTTTTCACTTTAAATTACTTGATACTTTCAAATATATATATATTGGCATCATCCTATTATCCAGTTTGTGTAAATGTTTTACATGTGGCTACTATGTTTTTTTATAGTTTTTTCTCTGGATTCCATGAAGAATTAATTTAATTTCTCATTCAATGTGGTTTTACTGCTACGATCGGGGTTGGAACAATATAAGTTGCTATGATTAGCTATATTGTTTATACTTCTAATTTTAAGCATTTTTATCCAAATATTTCTGTGGTCATTTATTTTTTTTCTCTGTCATTAAGTTTAATGGTCCTTTTTTATTATTATCATTCATCTCGGCGTAAGTAATTTAGTTTTTTTTTTTTTTTTTTTTTTTTTTTTTTTTGTCTCTTATTCGTTCTTAATCTGTATAGCGACATGTTTGTGTCAGTGTTTCCTATAAGTTAAAATCAGTTCTATTTTTTGCGTTAGTATTGTTTTTTATCTATTAATTGCTAAATTTTAAGATTAAATTTTATTACGATATCTATCATTTATATATATATATATATATATATATATACACTCATGTCCATAAATTAAGGATAATTATTCACACTGAAATCGAACTTAATGCAAAAATTTCACCTGTAGAAATATCACACACATCTTCAAGAATAATATGCAAATTATAGGAAGCCATCAGATAACGCCGATATGATGTTACAATGACGAAAGTGTAAGAAGGGGGTAGATAAGGAATGGGAGCAAAGAAGGAAAATTGTTCACAAGCGTTTTGTGTGCCGCTCAGTGCCACAACCGAATGGTTATAACACAGAGGACGCATGCAGATATTTTTTTTACGTGGTAGAATTATTGGCCGACTATAATGTGGGCGTACTCAGATATAAGTATCAGGGGAACTTAGAACCGCCCAAAGTGTCATCTGTAGGCTTTGGCAACGATTCCAAAATGATGGAAATGCTGGTCGACGTTACAGTACTGGTCGGCCCCGAGTTACAATGCCGAATGACCACCGGTATTTGGCAGTAACTGCCAAAATAAGCAGATAAAGCACAGCATCAGACACGTCTCGTCAGCTGTCTGCAGCCACGATTGCCATAGTTTCAAGACAAATCGTGTATAGACGTTTGGGAGATATTGGTCTATATCCTCGCAGGCCTGTTAGATGTGTTCCACTCACGGCAATGCACTGTGCCAGCGGTTAACTTGGAGTAGAGAACATGTAATGTGGACCGCTGTCCACTGTGATCTTTTGTGATGTTTTCCGACGAGTCCAGGATTAGCTTGCAGTGTGATTCACGCCAGACTTTCATATGTAGAACGTCAGGTAGCCGTTACCACCAAACCAACATTATTGAACGCGTTACTGGGGGGCAGGAGTGCTCGTTTGGGGGGGAGCAACATGTACGTTTGTTTAGGGGTGCCATGAGCCCAGAATTTGTGTTTATGGATGACAATGCGTGTTCTCTCCGTGCACACGTCGTAAACGGATGCCTACAATCTGAAGCTATCACCCGCATGGAATGACCAGCATTCTCATCTGACTAGAATCCGATAGAGCATGTGTAGGACATGCTTTTACGACGAGTTGTAGTCCGTCAACCACCTCCTACATGTGTACCGGAACTTCGGAGAGCATTGCTTACTGAATAGAGTAATCTTCCCCAAGATCCGATCAATAATTTAATACTCAACATTCCTAGGCGTTGTAAGGACTGTATTTCATCATCTGAAAGACATACAATGTATTCACCATCATACCAACCATGTAATGTTAAGTTTTTGTAAGGGAGATATTTTTTGTAACTACTTCAGGGAGCAAAAATCGTAGTTTTTATAAATGATATCCTACAAAAACCACCTTTTTTTGTTCTTGATCTTTTGTTTAATAAATGGACTTTATGAATAAATCATGTTTGTTTTGCTTCTGAACTTTTATTTGCCTCAGCTAGCATTATACTTAATGGACATTAGTATATATATATATATATATATGTGTGTGTGTGTGTGTGTGTGTGTGTGTGTGTGTGTGTATATGTGTGCGTGTGTGTTTTGTATATTGTTCAAAGGAGAGAAGTTTTATCATATAAAATATTCATTCGATTCAGTGAGAAATTTAGATATAAAGAAATATATTTCATCTTTCCGAAGTGAATAACATAATTTTAGATTGTCATAGCAAAACCTTTCTTTTTAAACATGCATTTTCGTAGAAAAATATAATAAAATATAGTAAAAGTATTCGTGATTTTTAGTTTCATTTACTATAAATATGTACATTTAAGTAATAATTCCTTAAAATTAAAATACAACTGCTGAATGTTTTCAGTCTTAATTTCATATTTAATGTATCTAATATTGTTATAAATATCATTTTTCTTCAAAAGATATCAAATACTATTTTTGTAACAGAAATGAAAATAATTTACGGAATGAAGTTAATATCTCTAGTAAAATAATTATCTGGGATTCATTTATGTGTGTTTGGTTATTAATACTTATTAAACAGCAAACTAATTTTATTAGGATTCTCTAATAATAGATTAGATAATGGAACATAAAGTAATTAATATATAATTTTCCCAAGGAAATTGCATATACATTATATTTAAAAGTATAAAAAAATAAATGCATAAATTAATTTCAGATTTATACCCATTCCATACATTTTTATAACATGTTTCTTAGAATTGTTTTTATATTACGTGTGTCTGCGAAAAACTTTTAAAAGTGAAAATTTCTTAAGTAAGACCCCCTACCGTGGTATATAAATTTGATTCTTTAGAGAGGTATTTTTTTTGTAGAGGCTATTTAGATTTTTTTTTTTTTAAATACTTTTAATATATATTTTTTTTTCATTTTTTTTTTCATTTTGTTTAATTTAATTGTACATCGTTAAAATTTTTATATTTTTGAATTATTCGATTATTTACCATTTATTCAAATAACTTATATTATTTATAAATATTAATTTGTTAGAATTAAATATAGAAATATATTTCCATAAATTTATATATATATGAATAATTTAACAAATGAAATGAAATAACCCCCCACCCCCACCCAAAACACAGAAGTCTTCACCAGGGAGGCTCTTCCGTGTAGGTGTTAAAGTGAAGTTTCTGAAAGGATAGTAGCAATTAGCTAATAACTATCATTAGCCCCCAACTTCTCTCAAACAGAAAACTTCCTTTAACGGAATAGAAATATAACAGATCTGAAATAGAACAAATTTTCTAATTTTTAATTTTTTTTTTTTCATATACTTAAATATTTGTTTTAAAAGTTTTTTATATATATACAACTAGGTTGATTTTTGCTATGTTTAATACATTTATTTCTGCTATATAATTAACATTACTCGTTTAGCAGCAAGTTCATTTAAATATATTTGACAATAATTCTATGACACATTTTTGTTTCCATACTTTCATCTTTAAAAGTATGCACATTTAGGAATATTTAGTTGTATTTACTTCACTGCTAACAGATTATAATTGAACACATACAGGTTAACCTCAACTATAGGGTGAGCGCAGTAAAAAAGTAGTGGTATATCCCATAAGCCAAAATCGTGACTTTATAGAACTTACTTAAAGAGACGTTAACCTTCAATAGACATGGGCATTTTAAAGGTTTTAATAGGTATAGTTTAGAATATTTAAGAACTATTGACACGTTGAGCTCCATGCCTGCCATTCTAGATTCTAGACATTTTGTCATATATCTCTAAATACTAAAGGAACCATCTTGAAACTTTAGGAGTGTGTGTCTTGTGAAAGTTTTACCCCGAAAGTAAAAGCAGTGCAATAAAAAATTAAAACGTTGAGAGCCCTATCAGCCATCGGTAGCTGACAGTGTCAAATATGATATAAAGCAGTGTCAACCATCGGTGGCGGATATAAAATAGGATATAAAACTAAAAATAATACATTTCATGGTTGAAAATTTATTAAAATGTTGCTTAATTTTTATTTATTACAGGAGGAATAATTATGGAGTTTTAATGGATTTTAAGAATTTGCGTGGCGCTCACCGTGTTAAATATAGTTTTAAATATTTATACAAATCGTGCTGTAGCTGTACAAAAAATACATATACTCATTTTTTTTTTTTATTAGCATTTTTTTCTGTTTCGCTGTTCAGTATAATTACACAATTTATTAAAAAAAAGTTTAATCACTATTTTTTTTTATTATTTAATAAATCCAAATTAAAGAAAAAAAGGGGGAAGGGGTTATCGCTTGAATTTTTGTTTCCAAATATTACATATAACATATGTATGTAAGATTTGTCTAACTTATAATTCTGCTGCAAATTTTCTTTTAACTTCTTCAGGTAGATGGCACTGATTTAGGTGGATATATATATATTTAAATCAGTATGTCATACTGGTTATTTTGTACTGGATTTGGGTGTTTAAGTTACATAATTTAAACTGAATGTAGCAATTTAATTGATATGGTTATCTTAATTTACTTCTTTTCGTACTTCCCTCATCATTCCTAGTTCAGCAGTTTTTAAGGATATAAATTATTAGGTTATTTTGTACTGGATTTGGGTGTTTAAGTTACATAATTTAAACTGAATGTAGCAATTTAATTGATATGGTTATCTTAATTTACTTCTTTTCGTACTTCCCTCATCATTCCTAGTTCAGCAGTTTTTAAGGATATAAATAGGCGTATATTAAAAACAAAATTTAATAGTATAACATTTTTAGCATTTTATGTAGTGTACGTGCAGGTTTTATAATAGCTAAATTTCAATTATCTTTATTCTGATATAAATTTCTCTTATTCACGTATTTAAGAATTTGTTAAAATATGAATATTTATATATCTCTATGTAAGATTTAATGAAATTGGTGAATTCGTGTGAGAGAAAAAAAAACGTCAAAGGAAGATATTTAGGATTTTTTAAAAATGTCTGCCAGAAATATAAAATCATTATTTCTTGTTTAATATTTATGTTGCATTAGTAAAAAATATCAACGTATAATTATTTTTGATAACTTGTAATATTTATTTAATTAAATTTTGATACATTGTACATTTTTTTACTATCAATACTGCATTCAATATTTTGTATAAATGTCTCTCTCTCTCTCTCTATATATATATATATATGTATATATATATATATATATATATTTTTCATGGAATAGTTTCAGTTATTTGGTATACATACTTCTGAAAACAATTTTACACAAAATCTAACAGTACAAATCTAACAGTATTGTACTTATTTTATTCTGAAAAAAAAAAAAAAAAAAAAAATCTCAACAAGTTTCTTTTCCCATAAATCTTACTTCACTTGATGTCAAAAGGAATGTTTTAGGACATTTTTTGTTCCTGAAAACATTCGCTACAGAAATTTCCATTTTATGTAATAAATTACGATTTGACTGGTGACATGTATACACAATTCAGTGTTTGGTAAAAACAAAACTTATTATAAATTTCAATTTTCTATTAACAGTTTCACTGTATTGTATGCATAGATGCCAATCCTTCTTCTTTTTTTTTTTTTTTTTTTTTTTTTTTTTCCCACTGTTTCTTAAGTAGAGAAATATTTTTGCTTAAGGATTATAATTCTACAATTCAGTAGGTGGAAAATAAAATTTTTACATACACTAGTGGTGGGTAGAAATATGAAAAATTCGTAACAATGAGTTTAGAAATTACCTGATAATTAAAATTGTGAAATAATGTTAAAAGTACCATTTTATGTTAAAAATATTTCTTTAAATATTTAGACTGAATATATATATATATATATATATATATATATATTTCATTATAATATTTAAATGAATATTTAGATTATTATGATTTTAGGGACAATTTTGGAATATAAGGTTTTTTAGACGTTCAGATTATGAAATTAAATAATTAAAATTTTTATTATTATTAATAATATTATTATTTATTACGTATAAAAATTTATCTAATGTAGAAAAGAAACGAAGAAATACATTAATAATTTTAATTTTATTATTCTATTGTCTTGAATTTTGATTCGTAAAATTTACTTCTCAGTGGAATTTAATGTCTTTTTAATAAAATAAATTGGTGGCATTTTAAATAAATATTTCGTATAACATTCAAAATTAATCACCATTCATTAAAGTCTAAGCGTTATATTCTTTTAGTATCATTTTTTAACTATATTTAAAACTATTTTTTCCAACGTAAAATTGAACAATAATTTAAAAAATATTGAAATTTTAGAAATGCAAATTTATGCAGGTGTTGCCAGCTTTGTTAAGTAAATTATTTTCATCCAAAGTGAATAGTATTGCGTTCAAAGAGTGGTAAAATCACGTGAGAATAACAATGGTAGTTTTAATTCTAATTTTATGCACTCATACATTTTTAATATATATTATTCACTACAGAGTATTTTTAAATAATAAAATGAATATTTCAATTAAATAAGGGAAAAATTTAAAGAAGAAACATAAATTTTGAGCTTAAATTTTCGTTGAGCTTAAATTTTCATTATATTTCTATGAAATTTGATCTTAAAATCTATTAGAACTGTGTTATTCTGCGAAGATTTTTGTACTATTTTATGTATAAAACCTTGATTAACTGAAAAATATTTCAGAAACAGCAGGCTTCGCTTGCTTCGCTATTCACTTTATTTAAAGGATTAATAGGAAATAATAATAATAATCAGTATATTTTATGTAACTTTTTAAATAAACAACAACAAAAAAAAAAAAAAAAAAAAGAAAAAAGAAATTGCTTAAAACCTCTTTTCGAGTCCACGCTGCCTTCGGTAGCGTTTTTGATACATATGTCATGTCAGTTCCAGGACCACATTGCTTGCATTTGTTCCTTCACCGAACATTTGGTTTACTAGTATTAACTAAATACTAGGTTCTCAACCTTTTTTGAACTGGTGCCCCCTTTTCTAGTGAATATTTCAATACCGCCCCCCTCCCACTCCAGATAAATAAGAACGTACATAATGCACGGTGAAAACAAGAATAAAAAAAATTACTAATAGATAGAATATTGTTGGAATTGAAACGAAAATGACTGAATTTCTTCTTTATTTAAAAAAAAAGAATAATAAAAGTTTTAGCTTACCTGTTATAAGGACAGGCAGGTGTTTTGACGATACGAAGTAATCCCTAATAAACTATTGCTTTCTAAATAAATAAATTGACAGTTTCAGAGAACAATAAAAACGCACACTTAATTAGATTAAAAAATATTTTTATTAAAATTTAAAGACATCGAATTTCTAACTTAACTAATGAGAAGGCTGAATTTGATACATTTTAAGGAGCTTGTTAATATCAGGCTCGATTTTACTTAAAAACAATCGTAAGTCGTAGCGTTCAGTAACATGGAGCCGATTTCTCTTTTTTGTTACCAATGTTGATACAGCACAAAATCTGCGAAATATGAAAATGGGAATGCTATCAGAAATCGTTGAACAATCGACCATAATCCTGAATACAGTTGCGAAATCGACTTCTGCAGCCAAAATTCTTGGTAGCCATTCTTGAATTTAATTTTTAATTCCTCATTTGTCGTCAGTTCTATTAGTTCTGAAATGAGTGAGATGATCCTGCTGTGTTGACATTGGAAAAATATCCAAAATCCAGTCTGGTATGTCCATGTTTAAAATGTCCTGGAATCGTTCCTTGAAGTCATTGTAGAGGTTTTCCAAGTGTTGACAGTAAACAAGCAAGTCGTCGTGCTTGAATGATACTGCTGATAAACATGGGAAGTTATTGACTTCACGTCTGCCTATATTTCTTTTATATAATAGCAGTTTGGACACGAAAGCAGCAACGCTATTTTTAGTCTTAATCAAGTTTAAGTCGTGGCCTTGAAGTTGGAGATTGACATCATTAAACAACTTATATAGGTCTGCTAATTACGCAATATCGTTCTTTGATGCGATGAGGTTGTCGCGCAATTTCGTGTCTTTGTTTCCTAGGAACTCTATCACAGATTCAAACAGATTGTAAAATCGAGTCAAACAAAAACCTTTTGAAAGCCAGCGAACCTCTGCGTGAAGCAGCATTCGGTTGAAATCTTCATCATTTGCAATGCAAAGCTGACTAAATAATCTCTCATTCAACGACTTGTTTCTGATTTTATTAACCGCTCTTATAACATATTGCAGTGATGTATGGAGGCGTTCGCTCAAATTTTTCGCAACGAAATGCTGTCGATGAATTACGCAATGCACAGCAAGCACGTCAGGAACTTTCTTTTTTAAGAATGCTATGAAGCCTTTGTGAAGCCCTGTAATAGCCGGTGCACCACCCGTAGCAACTGACAAAATATTATTAAAAGGAATTTCCTTTTCGTCAAAAAACTTTTCCAGTGTATCAAATATGGCTTCTCCTTTTGTATCTGTTTCCAAATTGGTAGCAAACAACATTTCTTGACATATTTTTTCATCTTTGATAAACCTCACATATGACAATAACAATGCCTCATTGGTTGGTAAAGTGGACTCATCCAGCTGAATTGAAAATTGACAAGTCTGCAGATAATTGCACAACGATTCTTCAATGTTTTCAGCCATCTCATCAATTCCTCTTTGCACAGAATTATTCTCAAAGGAATTTTTCGGATAATATCTGTAGCTGGCTTATGGAGCACAGTGGTTATTACTTCTTTAACTGCTGGTAAAATTAAATCTTCCCCAATAGTATGTGGCTCTCCTGTTTTAACAATCGACAATGAGATATTGTACGAAGCTCAAAGTCCATCATCGTCTTGTTTAGAAGATGGTGAAAATAATTTTGATACATTTGGCTGATTTCCAAACTTCTTTTTTTATGTTCTGAAAATAGGTCATATCTTTGTCTTTCTTATCCGGATGCATTTTATTAAGATGATCTTGAAGCCTAGAAGGTTTCACCGCTTCATTCGAAAATGTTTTCGGACAAATAAGGCACATTGGCGATGATGGATTTGTGGGATTTTCGATAAATCCGTTTTTTATATAATCCACACTATACTGCAACCTCTTGTTTTTTGCTTCCGACAAACGCCGTTTTCTTCGTACGCAGTACGTGCTGCGATGAACAATAGAGAGATTAATAATGAGTCAACAGTTTTCTGCGAGAGAGAAATAGGCTAGCTTCAGGGTTGCCGCGAGGAGTATATCTCGCCAAATTGGCAAGACAGGTTTCTAGTTTTGGCGCATGCAGCCACGGAGCCGTATATACTAGAGAGGTATCTCTTTCTCTCAACAGTGAAGTCTCATATCGAAATATGTGAATTTTCGCACTCGTGATGGAAATGAATTAACATCGTGATTTTTAAGTCCTTTTTAGACTATATTTGGTTAATCTTCCAACGCCCCTCCGTGCCATATCACCGTTCCATAATTTTCACTGGGTTTTTTACCGCCCCCTGAAAGCCTCAACCGCCCACAAGGGGCCGTTATCGCCCACGTTTGGAACCTATGAACTAGATGATAAGTGGCTCTAAAATTACTCAAAAACTGCGTTTATTTGACAGACTGTTTTCGGGCAGTGTTGGAAACTTATTGTTAAATAATTTTATAGTTGTATATGTCTATGTTGTGAAAAAGAAAAAAAAAAAAAAAAAAAAAAAAAAAGGTAAACAAATTATGCTTTTGAGTTTCCGTAAAATGACTTGTATTCTTTAGTTAAAAAGGAAAAAAAAAGTTTTCCGTATATATATTGTGAAATTGTTTTATTCAAATATGTTGTAATTTATTGTTTCGTATTTTTGAGTTAAATTAAAAAAATGTAAAACATTATGAGTAAAAAATAGTCTCATTTTATTTTTTTCTCTCTCTCTCTCTCTCTCTCTCTCTCTTTTTTTTTTTTTTTTTTTTTTTTTTTTTTACTGTGTATATAATCGACGTATATGTAATCCATGATATTTTTGTAAATGGAATTATTCATAGAATTGTGCAAGTCGTTCTACCATAACATTTTACATTGGTAAATTTGTTTTTTCAGAAAAAAATATATTGTAAACGATTGTAATAACAATACTTTACATATATCAAATATAAATGGGCAAATAAACATTAAACGAATTACGAAACATTTTTATAGGTGCTTCATTTTTTTTCCCATAACTGCATATGAATCTTTTTTCCATATATTGTGATGTTACTTTACATAAACACAACAACGCAATAAAATGTATAGAAGAGAATCATTTTTATAAACAAATTAGAAATAATATGAGCTATTAGTAATGATATTATTATCTTTATTTAAATATTTTTAAAGCAATATATATATAATAATAATTATATAAAACAAAAGCTTACGTATTGATACAGTTATTAATGAAAAAAAAAATATAATTTTTAAAATATAATAATATGTCCCTCTATCCATATTTCTATCAATCTATAATTATATGTCTTCAGTTTTAATTTTTACTATTTATAATTTAACTGCTTACATAATTTAATTAAATACATTTAATTTGTAAAATATAATAATATGTCCCTCTATCCACGTTTCTATCAGTCTATAATTATAGGTCTTAAATTTTAAATTTTACTATTTATAGTTCAATTAATTACATAATTTAGTTAAATACATTTACTTTGTAAAATATAACAATATTTCTCCCTATCCGCATTTCTATCAACCTATAATTATATGTCTTGAATTTTAATTTTTAATATTTATAATTTAATTATTTACATAACACACGTATTCATAATAATTAAAACACAGGTTTATATCCAAAAATAAGACACACAGATTTGTATCCAAAAGTATTTCAGTTCAAATCTTAATAACATTTTAAAGTAAAAATATCTCCGGCATGCAGTATAAAAATAAAAATAAACATTAAAAATGATGTCCGAAAATATTATTTGGTATTGACAATGCTTAGAATATTGCCTTTAATTTTAATACTTTGAAAATACACTATTGTCAAATACTAAATTTTACTAATATTGTTAATAACTCGTTTCTACTCAGAAGCAATACGGGCTAAGACACCTTTGACAGACGCCCGGTGAAACTCTCCGTCAGGTCTAGAACCTACTGTAGTCAACTGTACTCCTAATACAAGAAATAAGAATAATAAACCTCCTTAGGAGCGGAATCTGAACATTTTGATATTTAATGGGAAAGATATGAGATTATAAATGTGCCAAAAAATTGAATGGCTTATTATTAAACAAATATCATATGTGTCACTTATGGTTTACTCGAATGTAGGAATTTTACAATATTTATTATTATTATTGTTATTTTAATATAAATATTAAATAAACTACATTTGTTTAATCTATATTTTATTCGAAAAAAAAAAAAGATTCTTCAAACAAAGGTTTAAAGCAATGTATTTCCATATGATTCAAATAAAAAATGAGAACATCCCTTTCCTTCTAAACAAGTTTGTGATTTATTACTTTTCGCATGTTTAATGAAATTTTAATTAATAAATTTTAAATAAATTTTCCGATGAAATAAAAAAAAAAAAAGAAAATCAGCGTTATCTAGATTTTGTCCTGATAAACGCATTTATATATTCGGAGGTGATAAATTTAAAAATAAAAATAAAAAATAAAAAATAAAAAAAATACTGTTATATCGGAAATTAAACAAGCCAAAGAGATTCACTGACAGAGTCAATTTTACAAAGATTAAAAATTGGTTATACAAATATTTTCTGGTTCTGCTATGTTCGTAAGTTTCAATAATATTGCTATTTTAACTTAAAAATTAAATATATATATATATATATATATATATATATATATATATATACATATAATTTATGAGCGTTATGAAAGGAAAACATTTTTAAATTGCACATAAATTATTGGATTTAAACTTAAATTTATTTTTAAAATACATTTAAGTATGCCAAATATTCAATAAAAATAGATTATGAAAATAAATTGCAAAAGAAAAAGAAATGAATTGCACGAATCTTCCAACAGGTCATCAACTTTATATGTCATTCGAAAATGTACTACTAACTTTAAATTTTTACGCATATTTATAGATTTAAAATTTACATTGAGAACGCTGTAAAAGAAAAATAAATAAATAAATAAATAAAAGTTTAAAAATTAATAAACTTCTGTAACTTCTTTACATAAAATTTCTGTTCTCTAAAAATACAAACAAACACTATAAAAATACATGTCCATCTGTCAAAAGTCTCTTTTTTGTGTAACTGGATAAAAACTGCGTCAGTGGTTCGAGATTTTTTCTGGTGGGTGCATATCATATTTTTTCTCTTATTCATATAGAAAATTTTGTATCAAAGAAGCTGCTAAATAACAAAATAAAGCGTTGAGAAAAGGTCGATGCCTACTATGCAATAGGCTCCGGTTCGATTCTGGCTGGTAGATCCGAGAAATTTTAAATAATGTGCATTTTACTTTATTTTATTTTATTTTATTTATTTATTTATTTATTACAATGTTCGTAAAATTTAGTATGTCTAACGAAGAACAAGAAAAAACAAACTGGGTTATTTAAAAATAATAAATTCGACTATAATATCTAATATACTAGCAGGCTAAGTCTGCTTTGCTCGTCACTGTATTTAAATGAATCTTCAAAAGAATTGAATCACCATTTACTTTTTATATCACATTATATATATATATATATATATATATATATATATATATATATATATATATATATATATATATATATACAGGGTGATCCAAAAGTCAGGACCAACTTTAAAATTGAATAATTCGAAAACGAATCAAGATACAAAGATACGGTTTGCACCAAACGGATGGGAAAAAAAGCCGGGTTTTGTGTGGCAAAGAAATAAAAAATAGTTCGGTTGGCGACGAACAGATGGCGCTGTCGAATTTCTGATGTAGGATTATGCAAAGCAACAAACGATATAAAAAGGGAAAACTATAGCAGGTAATGGTATTAGAAGCTTATATGCATCGAAATATCGCATTCTCAGTCGCTACTTTAATTAAGCATGGCCTCCAAGTTCTCCCGATCTGACACCCTGTGACTTTTGGCTGTGGAGATTCTTGGAAGTCAAAAGTGTACCGCGACCAACCAGCATCACTAGCAGCACTGAAAGATGCCATCCGCTAAAATGTGTCTGCCATAACGCAAGAAATGCTACTAAATGCTGTGAACGATGTGGTGAATTATCTCACAGCTGTACTTTTGAATGATGGACATTGAACAGTTAATGTAGTAGTACTAATTAACTGTAATTAAGCTGACTTGTAAGCTGTCAGCATTTTTTTTTCATTTGTAAATCATCTTTTGGTGAAATAAAACACTATAGCGCCATCTGTTGGTCGCCAACAGAACTAATTTCTTTCCTTTGCCACACAAAACCCGGTTTCTTTTTCATCCGTTTGGTGCAAACCGTATCTTTGTATCTTGATTCGTTTTCGAATTATTCAATTTTAAAGTTGTTCCTGACTTTTGGATCACCCGGTATATATATATATATATATAACCTGCATTGAAATCGCTCTAAACTTTACTTCGGGTGCCTATGCCCCCAGCTCTTTATACTATAAAAATTAAAAAAAAAATATTTCTTCCGTTTCTCACTCGTTTTCCTTCCGCGGAGGATCAAAATTGTGATGGCATGTATCCGGACCACTTCTAGTGATGAATTCCAGACCGTCGCCAATTGCCTGTTGCGCAACACTGGTGCGACGTGAAAACCCACCAATTATGCACTCCATTTGCAACAATGCTCTATGGTCTTATGTGATTGACTCTCAAGAATGAATCAAAAATTCTTTACAAAATTAATAGATTATATGGGGAATAAGTAGCTGTAATTTAAAAATTGCAGCTGTTAGAACTTCAAAATTGATAATTGTTAAAAAGATATTCATTATTCTTTGATTCTAGACTGTTTTTTGATAATAATAGACATTTATTTTAGGATAAAAGCAATCGAATGATATCACGTTGTGAAACTTTGCGACGCAATATCTTTAAATCTAATAACTTGATGTGTATAATGTCCTCGCAAAAAAAAAAATAAATAAAAATAAAAATAAAAGTTTTCAGAGCTCTTTTAAAAAAGTGTAACATCTAAGCAGTATCTTAAAAAAAAGAAAAATCAGTTTTTACTAAATTAAAATGGCCGACTTTCACCACTGAATTAGTTAAAACTAAACCAATCAAAAATATGAGTGGTCTACCCGGATGTGTTCCGCTGACAAACTTTTAGCTTTATTTCTATAAACGATGAAAACAACTAGTGATATTTTGTAGCACCTATAAAATTTCACTAAATATTACTGCATTTATTCTTATTGTTTTCATGAATAAATAATTCCGAAAGAAATGATACATTTACTAACGATGATTTATATTTTCTTTCCAATTTTAGTACTTACTCGTATTGTACTCAGAATAAATTCATATGTTATGCACGCAAGTGTAAATGTATTAACTTAAAGAGATGGTTTATCATATGTCTTCACAGTAACAATTATAAATTATTTTATACTGATTTCCTAAACATGTTAAAAATAGTAACATTTTTCTGTATAACATGAATACAGAAATCTCTGATACAATTGAAATACATTTTCTTATTTCAACAAGCGAAAATATGTAAAATTCATGACATTTATGTCATCAGCAGTGATAGATTAAGACGTTCTATATTTACGTTTTTTTTTTTCATTTTCATGCTTCACATATTTTCTAAGGAATGATGAATGAGCTTCAACTGTTTAATATGTTCCTTTTTGAAGTTTAGCATTTATATAAATTGCAAAAACGTCATTTCATATTTTCAAGATTTGAGTAGATTTTAAATTTTTTTTTAATAATAATTAATAGATTAATAATTTATAATAGTTTATAGATAATAACTGATTTATATAATAGCTGAAATTTTTATAATAGTTGATAGATTATATCTTAAAATAGTTGAAATTTTTAATTAAACTCTTATTCATATGTACTATTAAAAGAGACTACAGAGTTTCATACAGGAGATAGCTTATAGAATGATAAGCGCCACCATGTGAAGAATCAAACTAGATACAACAGTGTTATTTTTATACTTCTTTTGAGCTCATAGGTTGATGAGAACATGAATAGTATTGATTCCAATCTTCAATGAGAACATGTGCAATTACATTTTTTAAAATGAAAATCCGGTTATGATAAATTACAATATATCAATACAATTAAATCATTATTTACATAAAGATATAATTAAATTGAAATTGTATAGTTATATAAAAAATAATTAATCCACCATGTGGAAGATCGTCCGGAAATGAATAGTTCATTAAAAAAAATTATACTGGTATATCATTCAGCTTTCAAGCGATGCAATTAAGATATCCTATTACTGTAGAGTCATCGATGCTTCGACTAACTCTTTACGCAATCCGTTCACATTGGCAATAAAAACCTTTTTTAGTCATGTGTAAACTTGTTCCCCCATGTTCATTTACAGGACAATATTAGTAGTCTTATTTGTAATTATGTGAATATTTTTCTAAATGTGTTTAACATTATTATTTTACCAAAAGCATTTAACGTGGCATTAACTTGAAAGGAAATTGATATCCCCTTACACTCCAAAGAGAGGTGACCACAATTTACGAAGGGAAGGGGGTTATTGATGTATTTGTATAAAATTCATAAAGACTATAAAGGAAATCATAAAACGATATGGATCTTTATTAAACAGACAAATTGTCAATAAATATTTCATTCAATATTAAACTTATCCTTAAATTCGTTGCACATTCAACATACGAGCAACAAAAACACTTCAACAACAAAAAGTTGGGTACTGATAGAATGAGGACCGTTGTATATCCATTAAACACACACACACACACACATATGTATATATATATATATATATATACATAGTGGTAGGTATATAACTGTAACGTAAACTCCGTAATCAACATACAATGAATGAAATAGGATTCAAATGTATTTTTTATAGATTAATGTTAGATAGAAATACATTTGTGTAAAAACAAACTGGGTAATTTAATATATATTACTGAATTGAAATAATACACTGTAAAATATAGGTCTTAAAAATAAGTATATATTGTCTCAAAATAGCCCCGAAACAATATAAACTTAAATTTGAAAACCCATGTACTCATTTTTGAGTACATTGACATGTCAAACATGGAAATATTGGGATTCTTATCGGTGAACCCTATTTGTAAGCTAATCAGTATACTCAAAAATGAGTACATGGGTTTTCACACTTAAGTATATATTGTTTCGGGTTTTTTTTTGAGACATTATATACTTATTTTTAAGAACCTATTTTTTTACAGTGTAGTGTATCTTTGCTAGTTTCCTAAAAAATATTTTAACTCCACATGTGATATTCACTAAGGCAGCAAACATATAAAATTTCAGATTAGAGAGCTTTAGAAAACTTTAATTAAGTATATATTGTTAATTAAGTATACATATATAATTAAGTAATATAATTAAGTAATATACATATATAATTAAGTAATATATATATAATTAAGTATACATTGACATGTCAAACATGGAAATATAAGAATTCTTATCGGTTAACCCCATTTGTAAGCTAATCAGTATACTCAAAAATGAGTACATGGGTTTTCACACTTAAGTATATATTGTTTCGGGTTTTTTTTTGAGACAATATATACTTATTTTTAAGAACCTATTTCTTTACAGTGTAGTGTATCTTTGCTAGTTTCCTAAAAAATATTTTAACTCCACATGTGATATTCACTAAGGCAGCAAACATATAAAATTTCACATTAGAGAGCTTTAGAAAACTTTAATTAAGGAACCGTAATATTTATTATCTCAGATTTTTATGACAGAAATTTATTCCGTTTATTTTTTTTATTCAAAGTTATTTCCTTCATGTTTAGAATATTCTCTATAATAATGAGAAAAAAAATCATCGTCATAGATGTTTTAAAATGAAATATTTATAAAAAATGGTACAATAAAAATGCTCATTTCGTTTTGAGAACATCTCAAAACCTGTATCTAAATCATCTCAAAAACTGAGTCCAAATTACACTGTTAAATCTAAAATGTCATATTTCACCAGACGCATTTTTCCAGTTTAACAGCAACCTATATTCTTATGCTATTTTTCACTGTTTTGATAGTACACAGTCTTAAATTATCACAAAACGTGTCAGTATCAAACGTGTGAGAATTTTTTTTCACATAATAAATCCAAGCAGGAACTTTTAAAGAATTTTTTTTTTCTCATTTAACTATTCATTTCAAATTTCACATCACTTTACATACAATTGATGAAATTTCTAGAACAGAATATTCCAGAATTCGAAAAGTCTACAAATTATATAACATTGACTGATTAACTAACATAAACATAATTAACATAATGACATAATAAAAAAAAAATGATTAAAAAAAAAAAAAATACATTTTTTAAACAACTTTCCATGACGGTTATTGAACTTAGATTCTCTGGTGCCGTAGTCTCTAAGCCATGGCGTTCACAAACAGTGCAACTTTCCTTACAGTACAGCAAGAGTGAATATGAAATGAATAGTTAAACGAGGAAAAAATAAAATCTTAAAAATAAGAAATTCGTATCTGGAGCTTTTATAAAAATTGATACTTCTCAAAAGCAGGAATATTCTGCTTTTGAGAAGTGTATTTTAAAAACGTACATTATGCAACGGATTTATAAAACAAGTTAAAAGCATTTATCGTAACGCCTTTCATGAAATAAAATTATTAGTAATTATACTAATATTCCCAATTTTTGACAAAGCAACTAAAGAATAAATATCTCAAAAGAAATGAGAAGGTTTATCTTTTCTTTTTTAAGTAGTCAATTTTTAACAATGGATACTTCTAAAATGGCATAACTAAAAAGGTGAAACATAACGTCAAGACAATGTTTGCAGCTAGTTTTTTTTTTTTTTTTTTTTTTTTTTTTTATAAAATATGTCACTTTATTTTTAATAGTAAGGACTTTTTTTTTTTAACTTTCTTTTACTTTTACAATATGGCAAAAAGTATTTGGGAAAAAAAAAAAAAAAAAAAAAAAAAAAACATATTTTTAGCGGTTGTTCACTGTTGGTGTGTCTTACCAGCATATCTCAAGAACAAATAGCAGCTGGAAGTTCAATGTCGCTATTCTAAATGTGTATGATATACGGATGCTACACTAAACTTTTCGTTGAGATCAAGTAAAAGTTCGTGTACAGATAGATACAAGATAATTCAGACACATTACGTCTATGGACGAAACTTCATGTAAGTGGATTTTAGCATCTATAAGTTGCACTAAACAGAATGAAATGAATCTATATTTTTATATGCATAAAAGCATGTTTTATGTAGAATATGGTATGAAAATCATCACTGTTACTTTACAGGGCTACACAAAATAACTAGAATTTAGCGGGGTATTACTTGGAAACTGATGGATGTGCATTTCAAGTAGAAATGCATTCAGAAAAACTGCTCAGTAAATAAATTTAATCCAGTTCACCCATACTGTAAATAAAGTATAGCGCAGCTAAATATTCAGCTCTTGTTTTATATATATTTACAAGTTTTAAGTTTCTCTGAATACGGAAATCAAATTTTTAACGTTTGTTTTTGTCTATGTGTCTTAACAATGAAGCACTTAAAAACACATAAATTCAGGCAATTCAAATGTTGTATTTTGAAATTAAGGAAATATTTTTACTTTGAAATTTTAAGAAGATTAATAAGTTTTAAGGAATGGGGCGGGGAAATGTTCTCTGAAAAATTTGGATTAAACATTTAAATTTAATAACAATTTTGAATTTCATAGGTACGATATTTATGCGGAGGTTGGGGGTCGCGGTACTTCATACAGAATTATTTGTCAAATGAATCAGTTCCGAACTTTAGTTTGAATTGTTTTTAATGTTAAGTATTTAATGTAGTCGTTATCTTATACTCTATTCTGGGCTCTTGATTACATCTCCAATTTGGCTTCGAACTATTGAATTATATAAATACAAAAGAAAGTCGCGTGAGTGCCACACCAGTCCATTTCTTTATTTTTTTAAGTACAAAACTTTATTATGTGTGTGTAATACACTAATGCCCATTAAATGATAGTAGGAACCTAAAGTAATATCAAATATTCTATAGATATATATACTTTTATAAAAAATAAATAAAAAATAAAATAAGACAAATCGACTTTTATGAATTAATGTTCTTCAAAATTCCATTAATAAAATTATTCAACTAAATCTAATTCAATTAATATATTCAATTTAAAGTGAATGTAGAACTTTTATTAAAAAGTCATGTATATAGATTTTAATTTATTCATATGCAATTTAAAATGCATTAGAGTGGAATATAAATTATTTAAAATTCTTTGCGGTGAATGTATAGTGCAATATGAATGAAATTTTGCAATTTAAAATACAATTTCCATCGCAACAGTTTGTAATCCAAATTACAGAAAGAAAAATTATTCATACTTAATATCATAAATTTATATATCTTTAGAAAAAAAAAAAAGTTGTTATTTATCCATGTCAGATTAAGAACAAATTTTCTCATTGCGTAGATGAATGATAAGTAGATTTTACATTAATTTTGTGATAATGTTTCATATCAGATGCTATTTAAGTATTTATAAATAATAAATACGAAAATGCATTAATAAAAAATAAATTTAACTAATGGTAAACTACTTATGTTAAACAAATTAATTGCTTCTAAAGTGCTGTTTTTTTTTTTTTGTCTTTTTTTTTTAATGTAAATATACAGGGTAGCCATATTTAAACTGACAGTGATTACAGTGTCCTGTAGAGGAATCTAATTGTGCGAATAGCGCCAAATTTTGCAGGATGATTTAACAAGACGGGGGACGAAGTATTGCTCTAAAAAAAATATTAGTTCTAACAGTCATCACTAGGGGAATATGTGACGCTGTGTAAAAGAAATGAGAGTTCTAAAATACGCACAATCAATACTGAAATAAAATTACCTTTATTTAGCATATTCAAATCAGGTTCAATGTGTCCACCGATTATGTTGACCACATGCTGCATTCTACGCACAGTATAAGGAAAGGGCACGTGACGTCACTCGCAGTCAAGTTATGGGTAAAGTGGCATAACATTGGCATTTCCACCAATACAGCTTGATCTTTTGCCACTCGAGAGTGCAAAGATTGATTGACGGAGCGTTTGTTTGTAAACATGCCCTTTTCTTATTCACAACAGCAGAAAATAGCATGTCTGCAGGGATCTCCCGTACAATCCGAAAAGCGTTTTACGTTGATCCATTGGCAGATTATATGTAGTAAGTCTCTTAACCGGTCAAAAGATCAAACTTCCGAACGTTCGAAATTACCGATTCATTTGAGGCAACGACTGAACAAGTCCTCAGTAAGTAATATTGCAGATAAAGGAAGTGTATCACTGTTTATGTACCTTTTTCGCTTAAAAAAAAAATACCACATTGAACTTGAATTAAATTGTTAAATGTATTAAATAAAAAGTAATTTTAGTTTAATATTGGTTCCGTGTTTTTAGAACTGCCATTTATTTACAAAGTACTACATATTCCCCCAGCGATGACTTTTGAAACTAATATATATTTTAATGCAGTCCTTCGTTCCCCGTCTTGTTAAATCATCCGACAAAATTTGGCGCCATTCGCGCAATTAGATCACTCTACAGGATACTGTAAACACTGTCAGTTTAGTTATGGTCACCCTGTATATATGTGTGAGGTTATGTGCGTAAATGTTGTGACAATGTGACAGAAAATTTAGAAAATCAGAAATTAGAAAATTAGACTATAAAATGCAACCAAAATCCTCAATGGCCAAAATGTTTTAATATAACTAACCTGGGGTGTTTTTAAAAATGATATGAAAAGAAATAACTAGTAATAATTTTCATAGACGTTAGAAAATAGAAATCCTCCAAACTCACCAAAACAGTAATACTAGAATATTGTCGCAAATGTTTACTTGAAATAAGACTATTAACCCGTTAGTAGTCGCTATCGACAGCGCCACCTATTTCAGATTGCGAACTTTTTATTTAACTGTCACCAATAATTTTAAGAAGTGATGTGATCGACGTTAAATCGATTTTATTCGCGTTTTATGTATATCAGATGCTACTTCTAAAATTTTTTGATGGCTATTGAATAAAAAAATCTGGAAAAACTGTAGGATGGGCGGCAAATCAACCAACTAGCGACTACTAACGGGTTAAAGAAAGAGTGAAACCACATCTATATATCGAAAACATTTATCCAGAACATTGAAAAGAAATCACAAAAAACAATTGAAGACTAAAAAGCTGGAATTACGCTCAAACTACAGAAATTATATTCAGGGAGCAATCATCTCCACATACAGAAATTTAAAATACAAAATTTAATATTTTAGCAGCTATTATAGCAAATTAGCTAAACGTCTCTTCTATCTTCCAAGTTAACAAAAATAATCAGTAATAAAGCACAGAATGCAGAACTAATAAACAATAATAACCCATATAACCCTAGCAGCTTGGAGACTAGCATTTGAAATCAGGAGTACATTTACACACGCACATACATACATAAACGATAGTAAAAAGAGTATCTTACTGCTTAGATTTCAGTTCAAAAGCGATTATTTTCTCATTACCTAATGAAATTACTGTTCTTTTACTGCTATAAAATAAAACTAATAATCTATTTTTAAAAATTCTCATTTGGATCTGCTTATTTGCTGTTGTTGTAATTATTGATAAGTGTCAGTGAAATAAGCGTTGGCGAGTTGCTTTTCAACCACTTTTAGTTCCCCATCATACTATAGGTATGGGGAACTTAGGTAATCGTGAAAATTTTCGACCTCGGTTTTTTGACTTTTTTACACGTTTTCAGGTGCGAGGAATCCGAAAATGACAAAATTTGTATGGTGTCTGTCTGTAGGGTGTCTCTTAGTGTGTCAGTCCGTTAGTGGGTCAGTCCGTTAGTCCGTTAGTTTGTTAGACTCTTTGCACGATATCTCACGAACAAATTGTCGCAGAGAGGTCAGATCAGTTTTAAAATATTACTTTCGACACTGGCAAGAACCCTATTCAATTGCAACATTCGAATTTAAAAACTTCGTAAGTTATTAGAAATTTACGATTTTCTTAACATGGGAGAATAGGACAAAAATTCACTTAAACGTGCATTAAATGGAAACGTTTTACTGTAAAAATGTCAGACTAGTTTTAAAATATCAGTTTTGATGCCAGAATGAACATCAGTCACTATAAATATGATACTTTGAAAATTTCGTAAGTTATTGGAATTTCTTAACATGGCAGTATAGGGCAAAATTTCACATAAACGTCAATTTTGAGAGATATTTTCATCGTAAAGGTGTCAGACTACTTTTGAAATATTATTTAGGAGACTGGCATGAATATTAATGACTATGAATTTTCCAATATAAAAATTTCGTAAGTTATTGGAAATTTACGAATTTCTTTACATGGCAAAATAGAGCAAAATTTTACATAAACGTCAATCTTGAGGGATATTTTCATCGTAAAGATGTCAAACCACTTTCGAAATATTACTTAGGATACTGGCATGAATATCATAGACTATGATTATTCCAATTTAAAAAATTCGTAAGTTATTTGGAATTTACGATTTACTTAGCATGTCAGAATAAGAAAAAAATGAGTATAAAATTCCATTTTGAGGATCATAATTACATTAGACAACATCAAAATTGCATTTATGATATTGGTTTGAACATGATTGAATACAAATATTCTAATAGGAAAATTTCGTAAATAATTCGTAATTTACGATTTTATCAACATAGCGAAATTGTAAATTTTTCATTTAATCTCAATTTTGAGGATTATTGCATTGGAAATA
This sequence comes from Salticus scenicus, assembly GCA_963930645.1. Classification (NCBI taxonomy): domain Eukaryota; kingdom Metazoa; phylum Arthropoda; class Arachnida; order Araneae; family Salticidae; genus Salticus; species Salticus scenicus. The sequence goes on from OZ005659.1 coordinate 232,399,621, forward strand.
GTAGCATGAAAACTAAACAACGGAATTGACCCTGATAAAATAATTTAATAGATTAGAATAAGATAAATATATCGAAGTGAACGGTGGATAGCCTATTAGGCGGGGATTTCATTCTGTCACTGTATCAAGCTTTTGTCAAATTCATTTCTTTTAACATGATTATAATATGTCTCGCACTAGAAATTTATGAGAACATAAATATGATGGGGAACTGAGCAGAGTCCACCTATGCCAACTAGTTTTTTTTTTCCTTTTGTAGACCAAATATAATTTGACCAGGACATACTGTTCACAATTTGTTTCGAACTGCATGTATTCCATTGAACAACTTACTCTGTTTATGGGAATGAAACATAAATCGTTTTCAAGTTTAATATACTGCAATGTTTACCAACAAATATGCTTGAAGGCGAAATATATATATATGATAAAAATAATAATAATAATAATTATTATTATTATTATTATTTAAATTCAGCTAAATATTTTTTGCTTATTCAAAGATTTAAACAAACGTTTTGATTTTAAGGAAAAGAATTTAACAAATATCTTGATTTTAATTAAAAATTTTGATAAATGACTCTCGCAATGACTACATTTTATTATTATTATTATTATTATTATTATTATTATTATTACTTTTTCATTTTAACATGCTTTGTAAAACCACCAAGCATTTTGTTTGGTAAATATATATACAGTTGGTAGCAAAAGTGTCCGAACACTAGCAAAAATTCCTATGTAAAAAAAGTACACTTCATACGGTTTTGTTAAATAAATCTTTATCGAATAATGTTCTTTGACTGACTAAGAACAGGATTCGACAAGGATTTATTTAACAAAACCGTATAAAGGGTACTTTACTTTTTTTACATAGGAATTTTTGCTAGTGTCCGGACACTTTTATTACCGACTGTATATATATATATATATATATATGCATGTGCACACACAAAAAAAAAGGAAATGTACCAGACAAAACCTGGCTGATGATGGCCTCTTTTTTTTGTGTTGTTGCTTTCAGGTAGCATTTATTTTATTTTTTATTTTTATTTTTTATTTTTTTACACTCATACATTATATATATATATATATATATATTTCGCCAGTTAATTGTGTTAGTTAAAATATTGCATCCTGTATTCTAGATTAGTAGTTTAATGTTTTTACATTAATCTTTGAACTCCTTCTATTTCCATATTTCTAAAATTTGCACCTCACGAAGAATTTTATTACTGTTTGAATGCTTCAAATGTAGTGCCGACCGTTAAATAATTTTACACGATTATTTCCCCCTGAAACGTGATGTGAGTGGAAATTTTAAAGCCTCAATTGTTTTATGTTACCGAAGATAATAATGAAGAGAAAAATTAATAGGATTCAAGCGTTTGAAAAATTTCATTAAAAATTTATACTTTGTCTTGTTAGAAATATTTTTATCAGCATTTTTTGACATTAAATATGGAGAGATCTTTTTTAATACAGATATTTTGCAGTAGCAAAAAAAATAGCAGTTTTTTTTTTTTTTTTTAATAAGAGAGACATTTATGTTACGATTGAAATTATAGTCTTTTAATTAATTTCGCATGCAGAATTTCTTATATATGCTTTAAATTATGAATTATTTATATTGGTATTATTTTTGTTTTACATTATATATTTTATACACATACAGAATAAATAAGCGTTCGTGTTATTATGGATCACACTAAGTAAAAAATAAAAGTAAAGTACCAATAATAAGATATTTTGCTTTAATAATATATATATATATATAGTCTTTATTTCATTTCTTTCGTTTCAAGGTACTTCTTTCTCGTGGGTTTGTTCTATCATTTGATATTTTTTTCTAAAATGCTTACCAAATACAGAAAACCTACAATTCTTTTCTCAATGCTATATGGATAGCACATGAAGACGTCCTATAACATTTTGAGCTGTTTAGTTAAATTCAATCTTATTTTGCTTTGGTCCGGAACACTTTTGCTCATCTCAAACTAAAAGGTTCTTTTTATTAATGTAAGTTCTATTATCCCCCCATATAACACTATCCTATAATATTCCTTCTTTTCTACAGCATCAAAATGCACGGTCCTATAGTATATTTTTCAATAGGCATTGTATTTTAATAAATTAAAGTAAGTAATATTATTAATCTTTGAAAAATAAATCAATTTTAGATAACTAGTTACTTTGTTTGGCCTATGTATGTATCGGTGGTGATTTATTTGACAGACTATTCTTCGTTCTCATTCTTTTCTTTTTTATCAAATAAATTATAAATTATATATATATACACATATTGCTATTATATCCGGATTTTTTTGTTATTATTATTAAATATTGCCGTTGATATTTTAAACATTCATATACAAGGGTATTTAAAAAGTTTTAAAAACTTATTATTAGTCATAATTTAACCAAATATTCAGTACAAATACGATTATCTTTTACGCGTATTGCCCGAAATCCTTTCTACACTCTAAATGCACTATGGTAAAATTAAGTTGGTTTATTCTAAACAAGTGTCTGAATTTTGATATTGGATTCCAAATGAATCAATAATGATTCATCGTGCGAAATGACACTAACACAAAATTTTTGAAGTCTGCTCTTCTGAGTACTCTCCAGTTTTCTTCATTTGTGCTGTCTATTAAAATAATGAAGTGCAGAGCCTAAAATAAATTTAACAAGTCTATTTCCAATGCAATAATCCTCAAAATTCATATTTAAATGAAAAATTTACAATTTCGCTATGTTGATAAAATCGTAAATTACGAATAATTTACGAAATTTTGCTATTAGAATAGTTGTATTTAATCATGTTCAAACAAATATCATAAATGTAATTTTGAAGTTGTCTAATGTATTTATGAACCTCAAAATGGAAGTTTATGCTCAATTTTGCCTTATTCTGACATGTTAAGTAAATCGTTAATTCCAAATAACTTACGAATTTTTTTTTAAATTAGAGAAATCATGGTCTATGATATTCATGCCAGTATCCTAAATAATATTTCGAAAGTGGTTTGACATCTTTACGGTGAAAATATCCCTCAAGATTGACGTTTATGTGAAATTTTGCTCTATTCTGCCATGTTAAGAAATTCGTAAATTTACAATAACCTACGAAATTTTAATATTGGGAAATTCATAGTCATTAATATTCATGCCAGTGTCGTAAATAATATTTCAAAAGTAGTCTGACATCTTTACGATGAAAATATCTCTCAAAATTGACGTTTATGTGAAATTTTGCCCTATACTGCCATGTTAAGAAATTCGTAAATTTCCAATAACTTGCGAAATTTTCAACGTAGCGTATTTATAGTTCCTGATGCTCATTCCGGCATCAAAACTGATATTTAAAACTTGTCTGACATTTTTACAGTAAAACGTTTCCATTTAATGCACGTTTAAGTGAATTTTTGTCCTATTCTCCCATGTTAAGAAAATTGTAAATTTCTAATAACTTACGAAGTTTTTTAATTCGAATGTTGCAAATGAATAGGGTTCTTGCCAGTATCGAAAGTAATATTTTAAAACTGATCTGACCTCTCTGCGATTATTTGTTCGTGAGATAGCGTGTAAAGAGTCTAACAAACTAACGGACTAACACACTAACGGACTAACACACTAACAGACACCCTACAGACAGACACCATACAAATTTTGTCATTTTCAGATTCCTCACACCTGAAAACGTATAAACAAGTCAAAAAACCGAAGTCGAATTTTTTCACGATTACCTAAGTTTCCCCATACCTATATTATGATGGGGAACTAAAAAGACGCCATAAATTTAAAAATAGCAACGACAGTAGTTTGTTTTAGAGTAGAGAGATAATATGTCTTCAGCTAAATATGAATCAACAATTTGTAGAAGGTAACAAGTCCAAAATTGTAAAAATAATTTGGTAAAATCAGAAGAGGCCTTTTGCTGCACGTAGAATCCAGATTTATTAAAGTTTTAGTCATTTCTATATATTGTTGGTATGCATAAATTCGATCGTGTTTTCTTATTTTACGTTTTCTGATTCCAAAATAGCGATTTCATTGAAGAAATCAAACTCATGAATATTACCGATGATTGTTTTTACGTTGCACAAATGTTTTCCTTTCCATTCTTTTGCCTTGTATGTGCATCAACACAAAGCGCATAAAAATTAAATAAATGTATAAATAAAAACCAAATTTTCAATTTTTGGCAATTGTTCCCTTCTTCAAACTGGCAATTTAATTTGATTTTATAAATTTGGTTGATCTTTATTATTATATTATTAATATTATTGTTACTTTAGTGTACAAAATAAACTTTAATGTTACTTTAGTGTACCAAAAATAAAAAATGAAGGCAGTTTTTCTCTATCACGTATAAATATTTGCTAATACAGGGTGTCTATCAACACAGTTGTTTCTGTGACTCTTTCTCCAAATTAATTATATGGTAATATTAATTATATGTTTTCATAATTAATTATAATTAATCAGGCCAGCATACAATTTTATGTCTCATGACATGAAGTTTTGTCGATAGATTGTACTGGCAAATATCTATACGAGATTGAGAAAAACTGGCGTCATTTTTCGTTTCAGCATACCAAAAAACGTACGTTTCATCTAAAATTATCAATATATTCTGTCGATTTTTTAATAGATCTGTGTAATTATTAAAAATAGTATAAACACGAAATTATCTATCCATTCTTTAACTTGCATTAAATATAATCAGAAAATAACCTGACATTCAAAAAATAAAAGTTAAATTTTACTTTTGTTAGACAAGCTTTTCATGAACTTTCTGTTAAAAAAAACAAAATTCGAAATAAATATGTGCAGAAAATCTTATTTTTTTTATTTATCTTCTTTTATGAAAATGTAAAATAAGAAACGGACACTTTCACTTTAAATGTAAAATATTTTGTTAAATTTCAAGACATATTTTAATTTAGAATTCATAAAGCATTCTCATTTCAAAGATAATAAGTTCTAAATATCATATGTAATTTTGAAATCGCACAGAATAAAATGGAAATTTCAAAAGGATTCCTAATAAGAATTATAACAACGTGACATGAGTTTTAATTTCCAAGATTGAAATTATTTTGGCAAAAGAATTCAAGATTGTAACATTAATCATTGTCATATGATAGCTGAAAAATATACTAAGCTGAAAGTTTTTAATATTATTATACATCATTTCAATTCATTTTAGCATAGTTTGAAATTTGACATTATTTTATTTCAAAATAAATTAACAACAACAAAAAAAAAAAAACTTGTCAATGGTTTCAAAGATTGTAACTATGTACATATTGAATTGTATTATTATTTTATTGTATTATTTTATTATTACTATTTTATTGCCTTTTTCTTTTCTTATTATCATTGTATTGTATTATCGTATATATGCATTGTATTATTATTATTGTAACCTTTGTATTTTTTTAAATTAATTCAAAAATGTAACATTAATCATTGTCATATGATAACTGGAAAATACATCAAGCTGACAATTTGTAACATTATTAAATATAATTTCAATTCATTTTATAATTGTTTTAAATTTGAAACTATATTATTTCAGAATAAATAAATAATAATAAAAAAATACATAATTTCAAATATTGTAATTATGTATATATTGTATTATATTATTATTCTATCGCCTATTTCGTTTTAATATTATTATGGTATTGTATTATTGTATGATTATTATTGTAACATTTGTATTTTTGTAAAAGAATGCAAGAAGGTTAATCATTGGCATATGATAACTGAAAAATAATCCAAACCAACAGTTATTATTATTATTATATTATTTCAATTCATTTCACAATAGTTTGAAATTTAACATTATTTTATTTCAAAACAAATTAAATAAAAAACAATCTTTGGACATAATTTCAATGATTGTAACTTATTAACTATGTATATATTGTATTGTATTAGTATTTTATTGTATTATATTATTATAATTACTGTATTGTTTTATTATTGTATTGTATTATTGTATGTATGTTTTCTATTTTATAATTATATCATTTGTATTTATGCAAAAGAACTGAAGAAGGTAGCATCAATATTTGCCATATGCTAACTCGAAAATATACCAAGGTTACAGTTTTTATTATCATTTCATTATATATAATTTCATTTCATTTTAGCATAAATTCAAATCCGATATTTTTATATTTCAGAGTAAATGGAAAAATAAAATCTTTGTATATAGTTTTTCTAAAGTAAGATATTTTGTTTTTAAATATTGATAACTCTTTCATGAAATTGATATATATTAAATATACATACAAACAAAAAATAAAGAAATATAAATTAAATGTATTTTTAATATATACACACATCATACCACCACGCCAGTTTTCATTAATTATAAAATTATATATATATATATATATATTATAAGACATTTAATTGAAATATACACATAAAAAAACAAGTCAAAATAAATGTTTCTAAATTCAAAATTCTTAACTTTGAATGCATTAATAATACACTACTGGCCATTAAAATTGCTACACCAAGAAGGAATGATTATAACAGAATGAAATTTGTCGGACAGATACATTATAGTAGGACGAACAATTGATTAAAATTTCAGGAAATGTGGAGTAATATGTACTGAGAAAACAGTACATAAAGCAGCGACCTCTGTCAGCAATAACAGCACATATCTGCCTAGGCATTGAATCGAACAGCGATTGGACGACATGTACGGGTAGAGCACGTTATGAAGTTTTAACACGATGCCACAATTCATCGATCGGAGTTACTGGTGAGTGGTGGGGGCCAGTCGCTTTTCAACGATTTAACAGTCGTTTTCTTTGGTGCGAGATCAGGAGAACGCGCTGGCCAGAGCAACAGTCGAACACATTCGGCATCAATGAAGGTCCAGACAATATGAACAACTTGCGGTCGTGAATTGTCGTGATTAAATGTTGCGGAGGCTTTGAACATAGGGCAGAGCGATGGGCCTTAACTCGACAGAAATGTAATGGCTGGTATTCCGAATGGCGGAAATGAAAACAAGAGGTGACCGGGACGGGCTCTACCCGTACATGTCATCCAATCGCAGTTCGATTCAATGCCTAGGCAGATATGTGCTGTTTTTGCTCACAGAGGTCGCTGCTTTATGTACTGTTTTCTCAGTACATATTACTCCAAATTTCCTGAAATTTTAATCAATTGTTCTTCCTACTATATTGTACGTGTTCAACAAATTTCATTCCGTTATTATCATTCCTTCTTGATGTAGTAATTTTAATGGCCAGTTATAAAGAATGTTCACAGGTGTACCCTCATCCTAAAAAAGAAAAAGAAAGAAAGAAAGAAAAAATAGATCCATTAAATGAGCTAAGATTCAAACCACCTTACATTTTCATTTCTCTTTAAAAAACTTGCATTTTAGTTTAATGCTGAATATAATTAAATGTATATTAGAGTCGATAAGACATAGAACGTTATGTCACATAATATAGCATAGTGTCGATTACAAATTAAATATATTTTACTAACAATTAATATATATTAGCATCACCAAGCACATTAAATTCATTTCAATTGTATTACATACGTTTGGATTGACAAAACAAAATATTTCTAGACTCAACCTATTTTTTCGGTAGATTTTTAATTATGTTACCGAATGTCAACGTAATCCTCCCCATTAAAACTCAAAAAGGTTTTGTTGGCTGTCATGGGTAGTGTGTGTGTACCACAAAATTTGTCTCAAAAATCATGCGACTGTTATCGATTCCAGATGTTTATGAGCTAAAAGAGGAAGGGTGGTTTTTATGTCACGCTTGTGCTACGCTATGAGCTATGAGCAACACTCTGCAATCCACCCAAAGGAGTCATAATGTCACAAATAAAATTATCCATGGAGGAGATGGGTCTCCTGATTCAGTGACTCACAAAGATTTTACTTTGGATAAGAACTTTGAGAAATTATGAGCAAGACGTATTTTATGTGCATAAGCCACAATTCATATGCACGGCGGTCTTCGGTCGGGCTCAGTATCGAAACCGTAATCTTCCAATTACGACCTCTGTGCTCTAGCGATTAAGCTACATCGATCCTAATATGAGCTACAGGGAGTGAACTAACTGTGTAGTTTTCGATGCATGTAGTTTGGGATCGCGTACACTTTAATTTAATATCCTGTTATGTTACAAATTAGTTCTAGCTTCAATGTTGCCAGAAAACCTAAATACTGTTGAAACAATAAGTTGTGATAAATTTTCCGAAACAGAACAATACAGAAAACAACCGTACGTAACATACTTTATTGCATTGGGAACAAACTAAAGAAAAAAATGAAATCTTGCATTAAATAAATTTCTCCAGATAGACCAGCCAGGGCCGAAACAAGGTCCACTGCAGTGTCACTTAGAACATTAATGTATAGCAACGGGACCACATTTTACGATTTTACCTATTAAATTAAGCATAATAACACAAATATTACAAAAATCAATACCGATTTGAAATTGGTAAAAGAGTAAAAAGTAATTGGACGGAAGCAAAATTGTAGATTTTAATTAACGGAATTTCACATTCTAATATGTTGGGTGACGAATGAAAATATACAATTTAAAAATTAATAACTGATAACGAATTGTTATTAATGCTATTTATTATGATTTAATCCGGCATTGCACGTGCAAGGCAAACGAACAGGATTATACCAGATATTACTTTAAAGAGTTATTTAAATTAGTTATTGAAATATATCCTTTAAAATATTACTCAAAGTTAATTTTTTGTTATCAAAATATTTTCTCATTAGTTATCTAAAAGAAACTAAATTACACTTTGATCCAAGCTGTAAATACCTACTCAACTCTACATTTATAATTTTTAGTGAACTTTAATATTTAACATATTATCTGTTACACGTGATTTTATTGCGCTTGTTTTCGGTTTTGGATTTTTTTTTTTTTTTTTTTTTGTTGTTCATTTTATTCTAAGTTAATTAAGCCGGTTACAATTTGTAATTATCAGTTGTTACATTTTTATTTATTACATTTTTTTCTTTTCTTCCCATCTTTCTTTCTTTCTTTCTTTCTTTTTTTTTCTTTTTTCATTACGGTGAATAAATGTTTGCTTCCTGATTTTAATCATCATAATGTTGAAATTTTACCATATACATATATATAATTTTGTTTTAATAGAAAACATTAAACGGTGTTTTATTACATTAAATATATGATTTGTCAATAAAATCATGCGATAAATTCAAAATCGCAAATGACTGTTTCAAAAAACTTTCTATATATGATTCGCCTGAAATGTATATCGATATTATTTCTCTTATAGCTTCTTCACTAAAAGCAGTGTAGTGCAGTTAAAAATTCCATAACTGTCTAAATAAAAATTACCGTTGTTAAAATTTATTTATTTATTTAATGAAGATCCCAAACCTTATGACATAAAAAAAAAAAAAAAAAAAAAAAAAAAAAAAAAACATATGACTTGGAATTATGCATTGTTTTCGTTTAAAAATAATTGCAAAAATATACGTTCATTTGTCAATGTTTATGTCATTATACTTCTATTTACAATTTTTCCAAATTTCAGAATTTTTTATCTTGATTACTTAGTACATAAAAGTATACCACAATTTTTTTCATAATCTAACTGCTAAACGCAAAAAATAATGATAAAAAATATTCTGCATTCAAATTAAGCAAACAAAAATTAAGCACTGCCAAATAAATGTAGAATTTGTATTATGTTTAACCTAAATAACCAATTTTCGTTAATGAGTTTAATTATGTTACCTTCTGTTTTGGCTGACATCCAATCGCATGTACTTACTTTTAAAGTAAAGGAATATCATTAATATTTATTCAATTAAAGTATCCCGAAAATAGAGCTTTTTTTTTTTTTTTTTTCAAAATAATATTTCCTACTTAAGTGTTGTCATAAATATCTTGCTAATAAAGCGAACACAAGATAAAATACCTAAGTTCGGTGATTATTGTAAAATATTTCTTTTTTTATATGGTTGTCTCTTAATTTCTGAGTGACTAGTTAATTTTTATATATTACTGTAAGCTGAAGAATTTCTTGAAAATTAGTCAAGAGTTCAATCATACCGGTATAGTGAAAAGAGATAAATTAACAATATAAATAGTGTTTTTACTAGGTATAAAATTTATCTTCAAAGGTTATTTTTAAACCGATACTTTATAATTCTGTGCAAATATCAATAATGGTGCTTCATAATATGGCTGTAAGTTCTAATGTTTTTCAAATTTTCGCTAAATAAAAAGTTCGCAAAAAGGTGTAAAAGAGGCATTGTTAAAAAAAAAAAAAAAAAAAGTATATAAATATGTAGTCTTGTGAAAAGCGTAAAAAGCAGATTTATGTTTAAAAATTAAACTTCACTTGCTATAAGGAATATTATCACGGGTTATTAAAAAAAAAAAAAAAAAAAAAAAAAAAAAACAGCCAAAATTCCATTATTTACCAGTTAAAGTTATGTATTAAAATCATTTATAAAAAATTCTTGGTGGCATATTGATGAAAAGATAAAGAAATATGATTCAGGATTAGAAGGTACTTTTTAAACAGAATATGAATAGTTCCAATACACATACAAATTTTTAAGCCTATTGAAAGGTATGAGATTTTACGCGATCTTTTCGAGTTTCAAGAGTCAAATTGAACAGTTGGATATAGCGTTAGATGGCGATGGTGCCGGTGAAAGTGCCAGGTTAAGCATAGAAGTGTTGGATTGAGGTAGTAAAAGGTTGTCATCAATCGGAGGTAACTTTTCGTTCTGTAACAGTGGAAATGTAGAACTAGTTTACGAGAAGTTGCGCAGTTTGGTGTTCAGTTGAATATAATTATTGTTACAAAAAATGAAGTGAATCGTGACTAATGACGGCATCTGTTGGAAAATTGAGCATTTGTTTGAAAAAACATCGTATTTGCTTAAAATCAGTAGTTATTCTAATTATTAATTTTCTCATCATATAAAGCGTCATCTGTTAGCCATTATTAACACATTTTCGTTTCAATAAAAATCCATCATTTTTCAAGCATGTGAGTCAGTTTTTACATCTCAACCTACATTATTCTATGAATTATTGAATTTTGAAATGATAACAGATTTTTTGGGTCTCCCAGTATATATTTCGAGAAAAAATAATAAATATGTATTAGTTTTTTATTACTTTATGCTACGATATTCTACTAGCGAAACACATCGTATAATTTCTGTCTGCGCAAAACATGTTACTGTTTAAAAAATTAAATAATATGATTAAATCATATTACTTAATTAACAAAACGCATACAATGTATATCAAAAGTAAGAAAAACCCTTAAAAAGTTGAAGATTTTTAAAAGTAATTAAAGTATATGATTCTTCACTAATGTAAAACACAAAAATATATATACAGCTAAAATTATATACATAATAAATGTACCCACATAATTTACATGTATCTTAAGAACAATAAAATATGAACATCAAAATGTAATTAATATCGGTTTAATTTGAAATTTTACAATATGTTTTAAATCACGGTTAATATCATAACAAATAGTTTCTTTTATCTAACTTAAAATAAATAGTATGATTTTCTTTTCAAATAAGTTAAAAAAAAAAAAAAAAGAGTTATCACGAACAACATTCAAGATTAAATGTTTAAATAAGCAAAGATAACAGATGCCATTTTCCAAAAAAAAAAAAAAAAAAAAAAAAAAGCAGTTTAAAAAAAAAGAATTTTTTTTTTTTTTTACCGTTTATTGGTTTCAGCTCTTATTTTATTTTTTTTTATTTTTTTAAGTAGTTGATAAAAGATAAAGGAATTATTTAAATAAAAAAATCTTCTTGATTTTAGTAGTAACTTGAAAAAAAAGGAAAAGAAAAAGAAAAAAGAAAGAAACATAAAATGTATTTCTACAAGAAAGTGTAATGATTGCTAGGTGTTTTATTTTTATATATTCTGTTTTAGATAAAAATAATAAATAAAACTTTTTTACGCATTTCTTATGCACATTGTGATATTTATTTTCTAAGCATAATACAAAATTATTTTATTTTATTTATATATTTATATATTTTTAAATTTAAATATGAAGATTTTGTTCAAGATTTATTGAAAAAAAAATAGCAATAAAAATTATATATGTTTATTTTACTTTTTAAAAAGAAAATCTATAATTAATTCTCCATTATTTTTGAAAAATGAATATGTTTTGAATATAACTATAGCATTCTTAACAAAAAATTAACTTTTTTTTTTTTTTTTTTTTTTTTTTTTTTTAACAAAAGGATCAGGTTTTAGTAAGATTTATAAAGGAACAGGTTTTATTATATAAGCTTTCTAGAAGTTTTGTGAACTGAGACGTATGATTGTTCAAAATGTCAACACATTCCTCAGACATGAAATTAGTATAAAATGTTATACAATAATTAATGATCCTTTTTTGTTATTCAACAGATTATTGGTTGAATTATTGCAGTTATTTTTTAATCACGTTCCTTCACTGAGCCTGTAACTGACATCTAGAATACAAGTTGTGACTCTAGAAAAAATAGTTCCACGTCATCCTTATAAATTATATTCCCCTTATAAAGCAAGTTCTAGAAGTCCCTATTAGAATTCTAGAGCGTTTGCCTATATTCTCGAGGAAAAAGTTATTTAAAAATCTCTGCAAATAAATGAGACTACAAGAGGCGGGTTTTTGCAACTATAATCTTGGTTTATTACCAAATTCTAAAAAATCAAGCGAGAATTTCTCGCAATACAAAAGATGATTCAGAATATTCAGAATATTGTTTCACCAACTAGAAATGTGTAGACAAGAAATTCTCGATCATTTCGTCTATTCAGTTTTTTGGCGTGCATTTTGCGCATAGCTCGGAAATCTATATTTCTAGTTAAGGGATTTAGAAAATGGTCACTTATTCATTCTAGGCGAAGGCGGTATATTTTTTTCTCAGTGTTGCGAACATATGGATTTTTGCACAAGCACTGACTCATTGAATCCACTTTTGAAATTGGAGTGATAACCTCAGCAATTATGGAAAATAGCGATAGTGGAACACCAAAAGACTCGTTGTTTACCACATCTCAGTCTGCCGGACAGTTTGGCACCCTACAAGCTTTTAAAGATTTCTCAGTTCCAGGCACTTGAAATATGGTTACACAAAACCCATCTTCTTATCTTGCAGCAGTGCTTGTCTTGACTGTTTACAAAACGCTGTAATCATAAATTATGGTGTGATTCAGTCTGCTCGGAAATTAGTTGAGTTGGTAAAAATTAGTTGAGCACTTATATAAAAATATTCGATTTAAAAAGGTTTTCTTCACCTTATTCTGAATATCCCTGCATATTGTCTATAAATTACATCCCCATTACAATCGGTAACAAAAGTGTCCGAGCACTAGCAAAAGTTCCTATGCAAAAAAAATACACTTCTTACGGCTTTATTAAGTAAATCCTTATCGAATCATGTTCTTAGACTGACAAAGAACAGGATTCGACAAGGATTTATTTAAAAAAACCTTAAGAAGTGTACTTTTTTTACATAGGATTTTTTGCTAGTGTTCGGACACTTTTGTTACCGACTGTACATAGCTTACTTAACATTAGGTACGAAAAAGGCACAATACTTTAAAATGCGCAGTTTATAAGTATAAGATTATACTGCTGAGTAACTATTGCTGAGTAATTTTGAATTCATTCGTATTCTACGCTTCTTACCAATAAGTATTTGGACACTTTCAAATTTAGACATTTTGTTAAATATCAAGAAAAGTTCTTTTGGAATCATCTTGAAACTTTGGTAGCGTAGAGAACACGTTACTCCTAATATATTTCAGTAAACTTGTGTCCTGAAAATGAAAAGGGCACCAGTAAAAAGTTAAAGAGTAATCTGAATACTTTGGATCATCCTGTAAAAAGTAATGTTTGAAATGCATTTTGTCTATAGCATGTCATTAACAAGAATTTTCTCATAATCTGTATAAATTTTTAAGGGACTAATACAGATATTCATGGAGATATACCGGTTTCTTTAAAATTCTGGCAGAAAAAAAAAAAAAAAGTATTAATTTATAACACGTAGGGTATGAGACCCAGAGCAAAGACATTTTCAGAAAATTTGGCATACTTTAATAGACACTGCATACTGCAATAAAAATGCAAAAATCTTACAAATCTTATGAAATATGAGCATTTTTCCCAGATAATTTTTATCAACATATGCGCTAGCTTTTAAAATATCTCATTTCCATAATATAATAGACAAAATATATTGAGAAACTTATATGAATACCTCAACCAAATGTCGTGTAAACTTAAAGTTACGAGAAATAGAATGAAGAGAATTTCAGTTCTCTCAAAATATTAGCTAAACTATAAGGGGTTTTACTCACATTTTTATTTTGATTCAACCAATGGTCTATGGCAATACATTGTTCATTGATTGTAAATAAATATTGGTAAAAACTAGCATCATCTTCCTTTTTTTTTTATTTTTTTTTTTTTTTCTTTTGAGAAATGAAATTATGTTCCTTCTTTCTCTCACAACTACTTAAATTTACAAGATATTTGTTTGAGATTTTCATAAAATTTGCACAAAACATATAGCTATTAAATTATGCAGATAAATTTTTTTTTTTAAATCAAGCTCATGCGTTGAAAATTATTTAGTAAACATGCTCATATTTTGTAAGATATCTAGCATTTTTGCATTCTGATTCCCGTATGCTGTGTCTGATGAAGTATGTCAAATTTTCCGAAAATGTCTTTACATTAGGTCTAATACCCTACGTGCTATAATTAAAAATGTGGAATTTTTGTTTGCAACGTTTAAAAAAAAAAAAAAAACTGTTATATCTCCCTGAATATATGTGGTAGATTTCTAAAACATTATACATATAATGAGAAATATTCTCATAATCACATGCTGTTGTAAATTGGATTTGAAGCATTGATTTTTACAGGATGATCCAAAACATTTTGAGTTTTGTTTCATTTTTTACTAGTTCCCTTTTCCAATTCAGGACACAACTTTTGGTGTAAAATATGAGATATATAATTCTGGCGTTTAATTTCATCAACACCGTTACCCAGGTCTTTATGTCGAATGACCGCGTCGAAAACTATAAAAAGAAAGCTGTTGAAAGAAAAAGGAAACACTTGAAGAAAGTTAGAAGAAACATCTTGCTTAATTGTCGATTTATTGTATGCTTCGAAAAAATAAACAACTTCAAAAGATTCACTACATCATTAATTAATGACAAACGAATGTATCTATCTCACACGGAAATTGGGACGGGAGGATAGGAGAAATTCAATAATATACGTCTCACTCTGACAAATTCAAAATCGAAAAGCTTAACTAAATCTGCCAATTTCAGAGAACTTAAATTGCAACCCCAAAAGTTGGCATCCTTAAAATTCAGCCAAAAGAATGCCAAGCTGTTTCTTTGTCCTCCTAACATATTAATACAAAATTTTTGAATATAAAAATGTCGTTATAAAGTTAGATCGATTTGACATTGAGAAGCAACGCCAAATGTCCTTCACTTCTCAACGTACACAAAACGGCGTCGCTTAGTCGGGAAAAATCTATTATAAATCTATTTTTAGAACTATAATGACCTGCTTGAAATAATAACCGCTTTTAATGTAAATAAGAGGGTAATAAATATAATCTGAAATGATTGAATTTATTAATAGCTATTTATGCTAGGAATATGCTGATAACGAATTTTAAATTACCCCGTCAAAAATAAATAATTATAGCTAAATTGATTTAATCCATTCGGGGAAATGTATAAACAAAACTACTTTTCAAAAACCTCGATATAAAAATTGCTTTATTTTATTCTGAGAGTAATGCGTTTGTAACAATAAAGGACAAAGAACACAAATTTTGATTTATAAATGAAACGGGAAATTCTATATAATTAATTAATTGAATTAGATAAATTTAAAAAGATTTATTATTTATAATCTATATTAATCCCTCCTTTTTGTTATATATATTAAATTTGAATAAATAAATAAACTTTTAAAGGACATATGTGTGAGAACACTCACACAATAATGTTCTTTACACTACCAATGTTTCAGGATGTTTTCAAAAGAACTTTTCTAGATATTTAACAAAATGTCTGAATTCGAAAGTGTTCAAGTGCTAATTGGTAGATAGTGTACAACTGAGATCTTTTGTGTAGACCTGTGAATAAATAATGTAGATTTAAATACTATATTCTACACTAGACATGTACATGTGCATTTAAAAATATATTTCATTTCATCCTAATTTGTAAAACTTCAATAATCAGAAATTTCTCTCACAGACATAATGTATTTGAATTCTCCCGGATGTTCCTCGTTTTCCCAATCTCAGCAAAAACTATAGCATCCCTATATGATACATATTTAGAATAGCTAACACATGGACTTCTTGCTAATAGTTATTTTGAAAATTTCATTAAAAAATTTAACCTATGTAATTTTTAAAAATATATAACTTTTCAAATAACAGAGCAGCAACCAATGTATTTCTATCATAAACTGAGATTTTATTGTTTACGTTCATAATAGTTCAATTATGTATTGGAAACACGATATATATTGAGAACTAATTGATGCATTTTATCGTATGTATGTTAAGTTTAAATATACGTTCAAATAATCACTTTTTTATTTTTTTTATCATTTACGTAACTTCCGATTAAAGAGAGGGAGAAAGAGAAAGAATCTAATTAATAGAAAAGAAGAGTTCGTTCATTTCTATCAAAAATAATCAAATACGATTACATAAAGTTCTTGTTTTTGTAAAACATTCTTTTCTCTTACATGAATTCTATCATCTTCAAAATAACGATACATCGCTTCTGGTTTGTTTGCTTTAGATTTATTTTATCTTTACAAAATAAAAAATATTTTCAGAAGGGAAAGCTTGTTTTTCTAAGACTTAATCAAATATTTCCCTTAGAACTAAGATTTTATGAAAATTAATAATACTACATTCTGTCCTAAATACATGTTTGTTAAATGAAATACATTAAGAAATCTAATTCAAATTTTTATTTTATTTATTTATTTTTATTATAATATATATAATATGGTTTAATCAGTGGTTTCCGAACGTCAGTCAACAAAAAATAAAAATAAATAAATAAATATAATCAAAAATAAATATTTACACACCAAACTTTTTGCCATAAAAATATAAATAATAAAGGAATCATTTAAATTCGGTTGAACTATGAACTTATTTAACTTATTGGAGTATTTAAATATTTTTAATGGGTGAGTTAATTTAATGTAGGATGTAGAATGAATCTGTACACAAGAAAATTTGCAAAAAACATACTTCTACAAAAAATATAAATAAATAAATAAATAATCTAGTGTGTCACTCATAGGAGTTTCACTTAACCTAAAATTTAATACTATAAATACATGTTGGATATGAAGAGGTAAGATAACGAGTTCTGCTATGTAAACCTATGAAAAACAATTCAAATTAGGCTTCGGAAGAGTTTTATATGGTAATTAGTTCTGTGTAAGTGGGGCTACCGCCCACCTCATCACCCCTCCCCCCGTTTTATTACTGCAACTATATTTATATAGAATTTAAATCTGTTATTAAAATTAAAGTTCACTTAAAATTATTCAGACAACTTTCAGACGCAATATTTCTTGAAACTTATCAATCTTGATCAAACTTTTCCTGCAACAAACTTATATTAACTTCAAAATTCAACATTTGGATCTCCTACAATTATTCGTTTTTAAGTCACTCTAAGAGACACAGGCAAAGACCAAACGTTAAAAAACTTGACTACGTTAATCAGGAAGCCTCAAAACTGTAAACATAAAAAAAAAAAAAAAAAAAAAAAAAAACAAGTGACGAATATTTAGCTTAAAATCAAACATTATTTACCATATCTCTATGAGAAATTATTTTCAATTCCCGAACAGATTTCCTGGAAATGGTAAAATGTTATTAGTAAAGCACTTCCATTAACAACAAAAAGAAATATTATAGCTTAAATATTTGCAGCACTGTATATCTTCCGAATATTATATGCAGACCACATAGTGCAACTAAATATAATCCTATAGTAATAATACATGGCCCAGCCTGAAATACGCATCCATCAATTTGCAACTATTGTCGCACTTTTATCTAGTTCTTTTGTGGAGCCTTGTAAACGTACAGTGAATGATTTACCTACCATATGCTATATAATGCATGTTTTTGCGCATATAAATGAATATATATATATATATATATATATATATATATATATGTTTCATTTGTTCAGTGCAGTGTATAAATGTTAAACTCTACTTATCAGCACTTACCCCCATAGACATGTATTTGAATTATCTGGGGCGTCCCTGTAAACGAACCATTTGTTTCATCTCAACGAAAAGCTTAGTGCAGCATCCTTATATCATAGATATTTAGAATACCAAGTTTGAACATTCTGCTACTATTTGTTCTTGAGCTATGTTAATAACACACACACACAGACCATTCGCTAAAAACATGATGTTCGTATTCAGGGGACCTCAAAATGTGTAAATATAACAAAAACTCACGCTCGAAAATTTGACCAAAAAAAAAAATTCTTTCTCTACCTTATGGGTAAGAGAAAGTAATAATCAGTAAGTAAGTAGGCAAATAAAATTTATTGACAAAATATGCACCAAATTATACATATTCTAGCTCGTTGCACGAATTTTTATGTAATTTACAGTTTTAATCTCGATATTTACTCTTAAATACCATTAGTACCAGGATTTACCCATTAGTACCAGGATGATCGAATTCCCTCGGTCCTATTGTAAAAACCTATTATAGTGTAAATAAAATAATTTGTTTTCGGAAATACATTTTTTATTTATTTGCTTCAGGCATAGCTTGAGTTAACAGGGAAAGCTGCCTTTTCTTCAAATTAGAAAACCTGTTGTCAAATTAATTTCTCAAAATTGAACTCTAAATGTTTACGAGCCGTTTTCTATGCAAACAAGCTTTTGTTATTTTTTTTTTCAAGCAAATCAAGGGTTACCTGCAACTATTAATACTTCTGAAGAAGATAAGCCAGATCGGTTTCTCACCGCAAAACCTTAAAGGAGCCATTTCAAAAAAAAAAAAAAAAAAAAAAAAACTTGTGCCATATGTTTTTGAAGCAGAGCGCGATATACCGGTTAACGTTATCTTTATTTTTGTATTCTGAAGATGACGGTAACTCAGTTTAAATTTTAAGCTCGAAAACATCCTAACTCTAAATTTCTATGAAAATCATTCAGGTAGTTTCTAGGAAAAGTAAACCTCAGTTATATTTTGCCAGAGGCGAATTGAGGGTTAACAGTGAACGTTCATTTTCGTAAAGGTTTCGATATGTCAGATGGGTATCTCAAGTCGTAATACCTTTAACCCTTTTTTTATGTGAAAAATGTTAAATCATATTCCGAGAAAATGAGAAATATTCCGAGAAAATTCTCTGACATATATTGTAACGGGCGTTGTCGAGGTTAAAAAAGGAAGGTAAATTTTACTTAAAGATGAGGTACGTCAGATAGGTTTGTCATCGCAAAGAAATAATTTTAATTTATATAAAATCTTCAGATTAATTTCAGAGTAAACAAACTTTCTTTCATACTTTGCTTGCACAGTGAGACTTAACTACTAGCAAGTGATGTATTACTATCTCAAACTGAGATTTTATTATTTACGTTTACAGTAGTTCAATTATTTATTGGAAACACGATATACATTGAGAACTAATTTATGCATTTTAACTTAAATATGTTAAATATAAATTCATGTATTAAATTTATTTAGATTAGAACATCACACTTATTAGAATAAAATAAATGCATAAATATATCATAAATTCCTTTATGCAGAATTCATTTACTTAAGTTATTGACTATGCATATTCTAAAAAGAATTTCATATCCTGGGGTATCTTTCATTAACAACCCACAGCTTTGTTTCGTTTTTATGTGGAGGGGGGGGGGAATTTATAAATTATGCATTAATGGAAACATATGATAATATAATTAAAATAACGTCGTATGTACACATCCTGGCTAGCTTGCAGATTAAAGGCCCTACTACAATCCACAAAATAAATACTGCCAAAATAGGAGCTGCAACTTACATATTTCTATAATTTATGTCCTAAATTTAAATATATATATATATATATATATATATATATATATATTGAGAGAGAGAGAAAAAAAAACAGGTTCGGTGTGAGAATGATCTATTTCAGATTTAGATATAGTTGCTTCACAATATTATGCAAAATAACTAACACAGAATTAGAAAAAAGGAGACAATTTATTTCATTCAGTACTTTTGCAATATTTGGGCCGCGGTAGCCCAGTCGGTAGAGCGCCGGCCTCGTAATTGGAAAATTGTGGGTTCGGTACTCGAGCCGGCCAAAGACCTCGTGTACACTAATGGTGGCTGGTGCACGTAAAATCAGTCGTGGCCGCAATGTCCTTCATGATCCCATCAAAAATTATACCTCTGGGGTCACCGAAACGGGAGAGCCATCCCTTCCGAGGAGGATCAAAATTGCGATGGCATGTCTCCGGACCATCTCTAGGGGTGAGTCCCAGACCATCGCCAATTGCCCATCTGCGCAGCACTTGTTCAACGTAAAAC